>JAACJT020023519.1:0-10662 GCA_009936485.2 Gymnarchus niloticus | reverse complement strand
ATAAACTCCAAGTTCACTGTAACCCTGTGCTGAATAAGCAGTTGGTATATGATGGATGGATGGATGGATGGATGGATGGATGGATGGATGGATAAGTAAAAAATTGATATTCATGTTCTGATATAGTTGAGTGACATTACTCATCATTTGTTGTGTTTTACTTTTTATTTAGAAGAAAACACAACAAAAACCAGAGCTCTCACACATTTTCCATTTGAATGGCTGAATGTGAACCATGTGTATCATATTCTTCCTTGTGAGCCTACCACAATTTGGCATCATTTTCCATTGCTTATGTAGGTTGAAATATAACAGATGCCCTGATTGTGTCCTTCTTTAATACTTTAGCATGTACTGGAATAATACTGTGTACAAAAAGATAAAAGCCATATGCAATCAACAATGAATGCTAGTTTTTTTCACTGCCTGGAGATTTTATTATTAGCATACCGGGACGCTACGCAAAGCAAATATGTTGGTGTTTCTATACAGCTGACAAATGCATGCTTGTTAGATGTATGCCAGTCGTCCTGCTGCTGTACTACCGAGGAAGGGTGTGGGACTTTTACGTCAGACCTTTTCCAGTGGGCGTAGTGGCCTTTCCCAGCCAGGAATTTCTTTCATTAGTTGTCCAAATCCTACATATTTTTAGAAAAGTGCTCGAGTATCTAAATGGAACTATCATATATGGTATGCTAAAACTGTGTTCTTTATAGAAGAGTACATCAATGATAAATATGAATTCCCACACAACGTTTACTCGACTGGCTATAACAGTTTCTAAACAATATACATCTTGTGCTGAAAAATGTCAATACACATTTCATTAACCATAGGCAAAAAAGTCAGTTTAAAAAAAACTTTCCACTGTTTGTAGATACTTTATTATCATCTCCACACTGCTCTTCCAGGTTTAAGGTGTATGAATACCATTTCTGGTTCGATTAGTTAATTCAGTAAGACTTGACACCGTGCCTTGTAGTGGTGTATTTGGGTATAGCGGGCAGTACAGTGTTTAATGACATGGACTTATCCATCCATCCAACCATCCACCCATCTTCGAAAAATTTATCTTTGTCAGGGTCATGGAATGACCTGGACCCTATCCCAAGCAGATTAGGGAACATGGATGGGACACACTATTTATTTATTTATTGTCTAAAACAACAATAGGTGCTGAATACTCCATTGGGAATAGTGAGGTTGTTCCACAGTTGCAAAGGTCAGCTGCTCTAGTGAAAAATTCAAGGAACGGTGCTTTGAGAGCAAGTGTGTAAGCGTGAGAATCGAGCCCTAGATTTCTACACAGGCACAGGCAACAATATCCCTGGATGGCTAGTTACCTTCACGAAACCCTGTAAGTCAGACAAAAGAATCACTTGTTTCTAAAGGCGTATCTAGAAAAAAACAACATTGGTTAGGGTCAGTACTCTCTCACCCTTTGTCAAACAGATGTCATAACATAAAGGTAAATACTGAGTAACGTGAATACAAGGAATCTACGGTGGAATGTTATGCCCTGCGTTAACTGACGTCTCAGTATTAGAGATAGAAAAACTGTTATTTTCATGATTTTTGGGTACCCTGGCAAGGGATGTATTTTGGAGTATGGATGTTATTCTTGGTGTGGTCAAATAAAAATGCTAATGATGGATGTTAGTGGCCTCAAAGTTTAATTAATCACTTATTTTCACATGGTGTTGACAACTCTAGCTTAGATGGTCCACCATGGGAAAGACATTTTCAATAAATTGTCTTACTGGTCGCAATAATTGTGGTGACAGATATATGAGCTCATAAGAGTTATTGTTTTTTTGTCTTGTTTTGGGAACACCTATATATTTAAAATGCTTGTAGAATAAAACATCGAAAAAATGTTTGTTGCATTTATCAGCAGTAATGAATGTCAAATCAACTCTCTACAAAACAAAGGCAATGATGGCATAGAAAGTGTTTAAAATTAAATATAACTGAACAAAATAAATTGAAAAATAATATATCATTGTCACTTAATTCTACTTCACAGGAAAAAATGTACACAGAGTATTATTGTTTAGAGAATTTACAGATATATAAACTGCCATATTTAATAACAAAACAGCAATATATGTTAAACTAAAAGGTTTTATAGGCTTAAAATGTTATATCTTTAACCTTATATCCAGTTTTTTGTTGTATACCTTTACTGGAAGTAACACTACTCAGCTTTGAGTCAAATAGTGAAGTGCTGTTTGATATCAATGCATAACACTAGGGAACAAAGTTATACCCAGCAATTCATGCAGTTAAAAACTTGCAGCAGGTAATATAAGCAAGTCATCTGAAGCAAGGCCACAAGGCTCAGCTGGACGCGTTGTCACTTCCCACCTCCGGTGTTTGAAACTAAACACCAAACAGGAAGTTCCTTTTTGCATGATCCAAAAAACAGCCATGAGATGTGATACCTGCACTTGGACCAGGGGGCCAAGAAAAGCATATGACTTAAGAACATCCACTTGTAGCTCACTGGTTGCTAGTTCAAGCCCTCACAAAGAGGTTCTTAATGTGCTTGAGGTAGTGTCAAAGGTCTCCATTATAATAAGTGGAAAACATGGTATCCTCAAACTTCCAGGGTGTGTACTTTGCATATTCATTCCATGTTTGTGCATGATTCTCAGTCCACTCTATATATCCTGTGCTTCCTGGGATAGGTTAATAATAAACTCCAATGAATCCTTTGATCATCATGGGCTTTTCAGCAGGGAATGAATTATTTATTGAGCAGTACTTAGGTTTAAGACAGGACTAACACTATGTAATTGGTATTTTAGTGAGTTGTAACGCTAAATATTTAATTTTATATAGTAATTAAATTTATGGTTGATATCCATCAGAAAACCAGAAAACTGAATCTGTAAAAACTGATGAATACATGATGGCAACATTTTTTGCTCTTTGCTTACGGACAGCGTCCTATAACTGGAGACAATGGTGCCACTTACTGTGAAAATTGAGGAAGACAACTGCAGTGTGTGCAGCTAAAAGGTGACTTCACGTCTCCCTGGTCCGCATTGTAAGCATATTTATAGAGTACCACGAAATAGTTAAATAATAAACTCGTTCTCACAGATACACAGTTCACACAGCTCTTCATAGCCGGCAAAGGATTTTAAAACAGTCAGCACTCTATTACTCTATTTAATACTTATATACCCTCATCCCACGCCATCCTACGCACACAACTCGGGTACAATTTTAATTGTACAGACATCCTTCAGCTGATTCCTCCTTTAATGTAACGATCTCTAACCCGAAGGCACCAAAGAGATTAAATACTGATAACAAACAGTTTCCACAAAAGCAGATAAAGCTGTAAAAAAAGTTGTTTGGGGAGGGGGCGTCCCTATAAGATCCCTGTTGTTGTTGGGACATTTCTCTACATAAGTCAGCAAAATAAATCCCCACTAAATGAACACTCTTACCCCCGAACACATACACATGCACATGCACACACAAACAAACACACACACACACACACACACACACACACACGAAATCCTCGGTTTAAACTTTCACTAAACCCCTCCCATTGGCGTTATATACGATCACTATATATAACACGTTTGATATAATTGCTAGTCACTGATTATAAGTCGCTTTACCTATTAAGTTGCTTTCTTTTTTTCCTATTTTGCTGTATTGTGAAGATATCGTAAGCAATCGCAGACAGCAGTCACATCTGCAGTCGTACCGTATCGCCGGTGTGGCTCAGTGTCCCGGTTGGTTTTATTTACCAGATTTCCTTATTTTGCAGGACCTGTTTACGTGTTTATCTGAAGACCTGCAGCTGCAATCGTAAAATGCCTTAGCCAAAAGCCGATTCATTTGAATCTGAAATACATAGCTGCCATGGGTGCCTAAGGGTCGCTTTTCTGGAATCGGGATGAGTTACAGAAGTTTTTTTTATTATTATTATTTATTTATTTTTTATATAATTTCTTGATGCTTGGTTCCTGACGTGGTCCCTCCCCCTGGGTTTGTGAGAAAGGAGGACCACCCGCTTTTGGATCATTCTGACCCTCAACGCGCAACTTCGCAAGGTGAGCACTGCTTACTTTTTCGGGTACTTCCTATAATAACCCGCGGAGGCTGGAACAGCAACTAGTTAATATTGGGAAAATTCTGTATTGCTTAATTGTCTGTAATGTGTTAATGATGTGTTGGGATTCCACGTAGCTAATATCCTAAGGTTTTTTATACCTAATATCTCACTGAACAATTCTGTTCATGCCGTTGTTGTTGTTGAATAAAATACATACATATATATATATATATATATATTTTTTTTTTAAATACTCTAAGCAGTTACAGCACTTTTGCGCTAAGTATATTTGCTCCCGTTAATAAACGCAAGTTGGGAAGTATAATTTCTAAGGCTGGTATATCTGGTATATCCTACCGAAATGGGATATTTAACATTCTTTTTTTTTTTTTTTTTTAACATTACAAGCATGCCAGATATTATGGGGCTGGCTGTAGTTTCAGTGCTCAGCATTTCATAATATTGAATTACACCAAAGAAGCGGAAACGTATAGGATGTTGGTGACACTAGTGATCGGCAAATGTTTTAAGGTATTTCCAAGAAAAAAAAAAAAAAAAAATCAATAAACATCGGCAGGTTTAAGCATTTTGCATTTTGTGATTTTGACAAGTTATTGTGCATCTCCTTCTTATACATTTTGATGACAAATAGCACAGTGCCCGCGTCCATTAATCCTGAATCATTGCATTTACAAAAAAAAAACTAAATATAATAATAATAATTCGTGATGCGAATTAACCAAAATGCATACCTTTTTCTTTGTTTTCCAGTGTTCTCGAAAAAGGCACGTGTTTTATTTGTATTAGTCTTTGTAAATTAATTATTATTAGTATAACCGAGTGCTTGTTTCTCTGGTGTGTTTGCGTGGATACTGTCTGAATTCTAAGACTGTCTAGCTCCACAGGAACTCAAAACAGCAGCCCGCAGCCGAAGTGACTGAAAAGGTTGCTTGTAGTACCTACGTGCTGACAAAATGTTCTTTAGGTCTTGGGCAAGTGGGTTTGGTGAGCATGCTGTAACATAAGGCCTGCTTCTATACAGTTGAAAGGGCACGGGAGGAAACAGCTGATTAAATAAATATTGGGGGTAGAGCCTATGTTACGGCATAAATTAATAATGCCCTTCTTTATTTACCTCATGAATGAACCGTTTTGTGGAGTTAAGTGAGTTAAGTTTGCCATCTACTGGTTTTAGGCAGGACCAAAGTCTGCTGCTCTGTAGCTGACATGGTCACAAATTCATGGCTATTTAATGGTATTAGTTATGCTGATACAGAAGTAAAGGAGCAGTGTGTCTGAGTGATCAGATCTGGTCATGTAAGATCTGTGATCAGAAACTCTCAATGTTGTGTACTGTGTACTACAGCTTGAGAAATCTACTGGAGAGGGAAGTACTCTTATAAATATGAGTCATTAAACAATTTATATGGTATACACTGAAGGGGAGCAGATTTCTATGAATGCGTGTTTATTACCGGATTTTCCTTCCTTACAGTGTGCTAATGTGCTTTTCTGTAATCCATAGACATGTGTGTCTGGTTTATTGTTTCACATACACTATATGTACGTTTTTAATTGTAATGTGTGAATCTAACTTTATTGGTTTGGTGATATGCTGCAAATAATGAAATAGTTCCAGTATTACACAAATTAGTCTTATATTGAGTAGCCTTATTCTCATAACTTCTTCTTCCTTTGTCCCAGAGAACTGAGGCTTCACGACTTTAGCATAGTGGGTTTGAATCCATCCCCAGCTCTGTATGTTTGTTGTTTATGGGGGGGCTCCTTCAGCTGCTCTGGGTTCCTCTCATAAGCGGTTTAGGTATGTTGGTATTTCTCTAAATTGATCTTTGAAAGAGACAGGCATCCACTGTGGGGCATATTCCATCTCATGCTCTCTGACTCCTGGGAGAGGAGTCAGGCCTGCTATATACAATACCTGCATTGAATGAATATTTATGGAAAAAGGATTGCTATGTGGCATATTTGTACATTTGTGGACATTTTTTGATGACTCAATGGGTAGTGCATCAATTTCATATCTTCCGAATGCTAGGTTTCAATCCCGTCTGAGCACTGTGTGTGTAGAATTTGCAGCTTCTCTGTGTGCCTGTACTGGTTTGCCCTAAGTACTGCTTACACAATCCAAAGCCATTAGATTGTGAAACTCTAAATTGCCCTTAATAAGTGGATCTGTGAATTCATTTGCTAGTACCCTGTAGCAAAATGGCCCCTTGCCCTTGGCATGCCCAGGTTTACATCCTGCACAGCTTGGAATGCATGATGGATCACTGACACCTCAGTCAATTAATTATGCTATTGGAAGTAGTAGATGTTTTTGTTTTGTTTTTTTTATACAGTGCCATAAGCATGTATGGAATTTAATCCTTTTGCTGATCCAGTCTTTGTATGCCATTCACTTCTTAAAAACCAGTATTATTTTGCTAAAGTGAACGAAAAACTGTCATCCAGTTGTAAAAGAGTTTTGGTGTGATTACACTGAGTGACACTAAGTGCCCTATGTTACCAGATGTAGGTTTCAGCCCTTGCTCAGGATAGGTGATAAAGATGATTCTATAGGGCCTTAATGTAGCTTTAATGGGTTAGTTAATCTGTTAACAATTTATGGCCATGCCCAAATTGATATTTACGTCTATTTATTTAGCTTGTTATTTAAGGTGTATGAATAGTATTTCTGGTTTGATTAGTTAATTCAATACGACTTGACACCCTTAAACTGTCTGTGTAATTGGGTATAGTGGGCAGTACAGTGTTCAATGACATGGCCTCATCCATCCATCCATCCATCCATCCATGTTTTAACCACTTATCCTGATCACTGTTACAGGGGTCTGGGAGTTTATCATAGGAAGCAAAAGACTGGGGTATACGCTGGACTGGATGTCAGCTGATAAGACTTACATAACTGGATAAAAGTCTTTGTTTAGAAATAAAGTACCATTGTTTTGTCAACCCAGCCTATGAACAAATATTTTCATAATCATCATTGTGACCTTTTTAAAGCTTTCAGTGAGTAATACGTCATCTTAAAGACAGAAGCCAGGAGTTTTGTGGTGGGTCTCAGAATTAAGCAAAATCCTTCTGTTTGAATGTGTCCTGTACTACATTCATGTAGCAGAAGTGAACTGGAAATCATTTTGGAAATTTACTTTCAAAGATTTGTAAGTACAATATATGAGTGTAATGCACATTTTTGGAATGATCTTAGCATTACTCATTATTTTAAACTAACATCAGGAGCCTGTTCCTGTCATGACACTGAAACCAAGTCTCATGCAGCATCCAATGGTTATTTAATTAATTTGAAAATAATTTTTGGAAAACCAGCTTTGAGAAGATTTCAGAAAAAACTTTCCCATCGATGAGTGGCCAGAGGTCCAGAGATGTTGGAGGGGGTTACGGAGAAGGCTGAGGGGACAGCATGGCCAATTCTATGATTAGGAACCAGGCGGTTGGCCAGTCTAAACTGCACAATTACAGACCGATGAGTTCACCGCATGCCGCCACACTTAGGCCTCTTTGTAAGGGCCAAGATGGTGCAATGGCGATGCTGAAACCCAGAGTGTACACTTCAATGAGCACTGTGTGGATGGACTAATGTGAACCCACCTCCTGCACCAGTGGGAAAATATCTCTAACTGACACGTAGCCTTAAATGCCAAGCTTGAACACCCTTAAACTGGGCTCAGATGAATACCTTGTCTTAATTTAAAGTAACTGAAACTCTGTTTGGTTTCAGTCTGCGTGCCCAGCTCAGCATTCCCCTTGTCGCCTCATTTCATTTGCAGGTTGCGGTCGTAGCAGAAGTATGTTTTAACTTGAGTCCGAATTGGAATGTGAGAAAACTAGAGGTTGCCACCCCTGTTCAACCTGCATAAACCCTCTATTATATATCCATACTCAGAGCTTGTCTAAATGAAAATATAAGCCCGCCCCCTAATTAGGCAGCTGCTTTGCTTAAGCAAAGGGTTCTCTGTTTTACTTGTAAAATCCCATCCTTGTGTTTTGGGTATTTGATTAAATATTGAGTTTTTTTTTCTTGTAAAAATTGAAATACATGTATGTTTATTGTACAAAATCGTTTTAGGGTCGATACAGGCAATGCTTTTTAGTGCAAGTGGGTGAACAAATACAATTTTCTAGTTTATTGTTAAAATATATAAAATGACTTCAATGGAAAGAATGTTAAATATTTAATAAATATTAAATGGTATAATTTTAATACTTTCATGAAATAATTAATAAAAATGTTTTCTAAATAAAAGTTTGGACAGTTTAAATATTAAAGATGAAAACCTTATTTCTGGAGAAATCTAATTGAAATATCTTGCAATATAGTCACTTATTGAAAAGTGTGTGCAAGCGTGTGTGTGTGTGTGTGTGTCAGGATAAATGTTCATGGGTAACCAGTATGACACTTCACATCAAATTTTGACTTTAGCTGTTTGGAAAGGATCTGTATTCAGGAAACAGTGACTACTGTTTGTAACCTAGTTCTTCATACAGTTAGTTGAAGACTGACATTGATGTGTGTTAGGCTGGACTTTAGATTAGGAGGTAATTAGTAACATCCCAATAGCAGACTTGTGACAAGGTGTTAATGTACTCAGGATTAAAACTTCATCTTCTACTCCACACTGTTATCTGTTAAGATATATCTCTTCTATAAATTGCTCCATTATGAATGTGAAAGTGAGACAGTCCAGAAGAGGACCAAAAACGTTCTTCGGGTAACACTCCATAGAAGAATTATCATTACAGTGTTAATCAATTTAGGCACTTGTGGTTTATATCCACTGCAGAACAGAAGTACTGGCTTAATTTATTCAGTGAACACCATGACCAGACATTTCTTTATGGTACACATCGTCTGTAGTACATTACATTTTTAAATTTATCAGAATAAGTTCAACAGCCTAAATAGGAAATCTGCAAGGACTGGAAATGGTCTAATTGTGATAATGGAAAATGGAGGGAGACGAGCTTGTGCCAGAGTTCACAGGAGTGTACAAAAATGCGGGAAATTTCACAACTAATCGTATATCACGAAGTGTGAATGAGTCATGCCAAAATGCAACATGATCCAACCCGTTTTTTCTTCTGGCACACATGCAACACACGTGTTAAGCAATACATGCATGCAACAAGATCCTTGAAGTAGTCTGATCTTAATGGTAGCATAGTGGTGTTCCAAAGCCTCATTTTGCCACCACAACAACGTGCACTCCAGTGATGTAAGCCTATAAACACATGGATGGGCTACAGGTGGCAGTGTGTGACAGCCTGAGACAGATTGTAGCTCTTTCTGCTGTGCCATGTCATGGCAGTGTGGAGTGTGGTCAACTGTGGCTGTCTGAAACACCCTGTGGTTTTTTTGGCCCAAATGTTGATAGGTCTTAATGTGTGAAAAGTTGATACAGCTGCATTGTTAATGCAGGCCCAACATGATCCCCTGCAGTCCAGTTCCTTTTAAAGAGCGACCTGCGATGGTGAATTCAATTCTTAACGTACGAGTGAGGCCAGAAAAATCTCAAGAGCATAAAGTGACATGGGGAGAAAAGAATGCATTATTTGAAAAGTGATCTCATGTTGATGAATTATGTTTGGTCTGCCACTTTTCTCAACACATGCGTGAATATCGTTTCTCTCCAGCCTTCAAGCCGAGCATGAGAGCTGAGTCTTCACGAAATACATTGTTCTCTAAGATTTTCATTTTATTTCTGGATGTGCGAAGTTTACATTGGAAAGGAGGGTTGGAAGAGTTAAACAATGTAGAGATCTTTTACAGTTTCAGAAGTTACTCTATACTTAAGGTACAGACATGTGTCACTGTATGTTTCTGTAGAGGCAGCATGACTCCTCAATGGGTAGCACTGTCATGTCACATTTTCACAGTTGGGCACTCCAGTTCTGCCATTGCTCAGTGTGTGAGGAGATTCATGTTCTCATGGTGAATGAGTGTCTTCCTGTAGTCAAAAGGCCTGCATTCAAACGTCCATCAATACTAGCCTTCCATTATTGATGGCGAGAATGTGTGTGTGTGTTCCCTGCAATGGACTGGCATCTCATCCAACGTGTTCCCTTGCCTTGTACCTGATGTTGCCTGAGTCATCCATGATTGAAAGTTTGGTGTATGAATTTATATTTTGTAGTCATATAAATCTCAGCTAAATTCTTGAACCTCAGTGTATATCAGCTTAGTCTGTTTCATGTTTCTCCAGACGTTATGGGGTCAAGTCTCCTTTAGGTTTCTGGCCAGCGTCTGTTCAGCCGAACCGGAGTTTAACCATCTTAGCGTGTGCCCACTGCACCCTTCTTCTCCCTTTGCATCTCTCTCGCATTTGTGATTCTCTATAATCTTCTGTTGCTTATGTTTTGGGTCTTTGCAGCTAAGCATTGTAGCATTTTTGTAATTTGAGTGACTAATAAGTATATTCAATTCAATTCCATTCAATTTTATTTATATAGCGCTTTTAACACGGAGCACGGTCACAAAGCGCTTTACATAGTCCCGGGCCCACAATCCCCAGAGAGTAAGCCAAAGGCGACAGTGGCAAGGA
>JAACJT020023518.1:0-22147 GCA_009936485.2 Gymnarchus niloticus | reverse complement strand
CCCATAAGAGGGGGGCACAGGGGAGAGAGAATATGCACGAGCAGAGCAGCGATTCAAGGTGGCAGAATAATGGGTGAGAAAAAAAAATTAAACAGAAACAACATTAAAATGAATTCTAGAATTTCACCATATTTTTCACAATATATAAATGGGGGAATGTGAGTGAGGACCAAAATATTGTATTAAACCTGGGTTATAATAAAGGTTACTTCAGTCCTAGAAAGATCATCTCACCTTAATGAATGCTTCAGGTGAAAATGATGGTGTCATTAAGTGTGTTTTGACCATTAGGATTGCAGCAATCTAGGACTGGATTTACTGACCCCCTTACATAGGATACTTAATATCTGATACAGGGAATGAGGAGAGAGGACACATCCTTTGGGAAGCAGTGTTTTCCTGCCTCAGTAAACACAGCCTCCAGTCTAAGGAACCCAGCATATGCTGGTAAGCATTTACAGACCGTGTGATGATTGTAGCATTTGATTCAAAGATGAGACGGTGTACTCGATTTTGAACAAAATGCCTCATGTCGTTTGTGAAGTTAATGAACAAGCACCTGTACTAATGGCCTTTGCACTGTGGTCTAAATTCACAGGCATGCTTGGAACTTGAGATGTTGTTGAATTAAGAAGGAAGAAGCTGGGCTAGTACTGAGCTAAGAAGCTTTAGCATCATTAGAGAAACTCTCCACTGGAATACAGATTTAGTAGAGAGGAGTGTCAAACTCACATTCCGAGGTGTAATTTAACGTTTTCAAAAGAAGATCCAGCCCTTGCTACACAGCCAAACCCAATTGCAGTGCCTGGCTCCTTCCCAAATCCTGTGCTAACATCCACATACTGACTACTGCTACGAAAAAAGCCTGCCTTCCCCTAACCTTTAATTAATTTGCATTTGCCATAGTGTTTGTGTCAGGGTAATTTTACGGGTTGTGCTTGAGTGTCTGCTTGCAGGTCAATCGATAACGGCACAAAAGACCTGTGATGATGTATTTACAGCAAAAGGTGTTTTTAAACTGGCCACCCTGCCCCAGTAATGGGGGGGGTATTGTTCTCTTTCCTCAACACCAAAGCTCATGGTTGCACCAGCTCATTTTCACAGCTGGTCTCATAGTATCAGCAGTAGATCCACGGTCTATAAACCTTAGCACCCTAGTGTCACCAGAGGAAGAATGATGTATTTACATGCTTTACCAACATAATTTTTAAACAGTAACAAGCATTTGTTCACTTTTTTATTTCAAAAAGCATATGCATGTAAAATTTTCATGAGGGGAAAATGTAGGTGTTACTTTGCACAGCCATTCTCACACCTGGTTTCCTTTAGGGCACATAATGGGTAACAGGGTGGGGTGTGGGGCCCACATCCAATCACATGTAAGGAAGCGCCATAAGATACATTTGTCTCAGTGTGTTTCTCGAACTTGGTTTGCTAAGTTGTCTGGCTGGCCCAACGGCATGACGAAATGCCATAAAGTCCTTTCTAATAATCCGACAGCCCAACCTTGGCTACATGATATATTCATATATGTGTGTGTAGTTATAAGTGTATGTATATAGACACGTATGCACACAAATACATATACTGCAGTTAATATGTAGAGGGCACTGCTGCAGCAACCCAAACCCCCCCCCCCCCAACCCAGATGAACATCCTCTGTCATGTTGCAGTGTTCTTCAGATTGCTAGGGCGGTTGGACTTCTGCCTGCCTTTACCTAAGTCATGTGTGGGAAGGGAACTGAGCTTAACAGAGAGGCTCTACGTGCTGTGCTGGAAAATCGAGTTCCACAGGAGTCTCGGTTAGAGAACGCTCAGTCTACCTCGCCCTCACCTCTTGTGGCCGCTCACTGAGCAGCCAGTGGTTGGAGTCTGTGCAAATCAGTTTTCTCCTGGATTAGGGTGAAGTGTGAGCTCTTTGGGAAAAAAAGTAATTTTGAGTTCCTTCTGGGCAGAGCAGCAGGGAGCATAAATATACCCATGAATGAAATGGAAAAGTGTTCTTATTACTTCTGGCCCTACAGTGATGTCTGGAAAGGTCTCAAAGACAGATAATAGAATGATTTTCACTTTGTTTCAAATTCAAAGAAAAACTGGCCCAGATA
This sequence comes from Gymnarchus niloticus, assembly GCA_009936485.2. Lineage (NCBI taxonomy): Eukaryota > Metazoa > Chordata > Actinopteri > Osteoglossiformes > Gymnarchidae > Gymnarchus > Gymnarchus niloticus. Next base: position 20,042 of record JAACJT020023518.1, on the reverse strand, counting down.
GAGTAAACTAGTACAGTGTAATAATTACTTACACCATCAATGATCCCCAGATACTACGGCTTCCAGTATAAATAAGCAAATCTATTTAATTAAAAAGAAACTCCTTTCCATTATGTTTGGTTTCAAGCTCGATTGTCATGCATTGGCATCTCCAAATTTATCATTATATCATTATTTTTCAGATAATATATTTTTTCATTTTATTGAAATCTCTGTCCTGGTTTCTCCAGTCTGTTGTCTCACATCAAAAAATAGATTGTATGCACTGCAATTGTGACATTTTTTTAATTGACAATAGAGCTATAAAACTCATTGGCTTTCATGCTTGCTGCTGGTTCCATTACACTGGAGTGTCCTTCCAATCCGCCAGACCTGAAGGAAGAACTGAGTCCCCTCAGATATGTGTGTTGAGCACTGGCTCAGTGCAGCCATTGTTCCCCACCATTGTGGGGATTACTGTGCAGTAAAGCTGTCTGCAAATCCACCTCTTCTCCATCCTGTGGGCTTACTCCTGCTTCTGAGCCTCTCCCGTACACTACCAGAGGGTGGCAGCACTTCACTTACTATTTCAGGCTGTTCTTGAGTGAGGAGTTTCTTGGTGAGATGATAAAATGCACAGAAAGTGTAAGAAAGAGGAAGAAGACCATAACTGAAGTGTGCATACAATTAAGACAGACCTGAAAAAAGTGGGAAAACAAGAAATACTAATAGTGAGGTGGCAACAGAAGAAGGCAGATGTGGGGGACACCTATATTTGGGTCCTGTAGGTGTTTTCTCAGTGTCTGACACTTCCTGGATCATTGCAGTCTCATAGAAAGACAACCAAGAAGCAAGTAAAGAAGGACCAAAGACGACAGATTGTGGAAGCACGAGGAGCATAGCGGAACAAAGCTCTGGCGTTTTTACCCAGAGGGGAGAGTAAGTGGGGAGGGGCAGAGGATCCCCAGAGCAGGCGATCAGGGAAGTTTGTTCCAAGCATTGGATCAGCTCTCTACTTCCTGGAGTGCGGAGTAGTGGGAGGGCCATGTAGACGAAAGTCCAGGAGCCTGCTTCTCATTGGAAGTAAGCAAGGGAGCACAGTGCTGTTTTTTTTCTTCTTTTTTTTTTTTTTACTTGGTTTGATCTGGTTAAAGAAAAAAAAAACTCTTTATTTTTGCGTCATTTTGTAAGATGAACTTCTTGCAACTCTCGAGATCTTCTGCTGTGAGTGTGTAGAGCGGTCTGTGATAGTTGACAACAGAGGCTGCTATGGAGCCGCTGGAAAATCACGGGGCTGGGGCCAGTTCCTACCCAGACCACCTGAGCCGTGGCGAGGATGTCCCTACTTCCAGCTCCGCATCCTCCTCCAATTCGGACCTGCCTGCCTCTGTTTCCGAGAGCCAGCGGCCGGTCGTTGGCCGCCGACACAGCACCAAGGCTTTCACTGGACTGCGGCTGTTTGGAAGAAGGTGAGCAGCAGGACCCCTTTGAGCCCCTCAGCTTCTTACTGAGCCTCTGTATCAGTTATGGTGACCCGATTGATTTTCGGGGTCAAGCTGAAGGAGCCAGGTAAGAGCACCTGTATGGAGTTCTGCACCGAGGCTTACCACGCTGAGTCATTTACAGTAATGGATGGATGGATTCCTGCAGCCCTAGTTTCATAGAGCTGCAGAAGGGTCCGTCCAGCTGTAAGGATAACATGCTTTAGTCATGGTGTGGACAGGTACTTAAGTACATCGAAGTAAAGCATGCAGTTGAATGTTTAAGTTCCAGGGTCCGGTCTTGCTAAACGCATTATTTGCGTTGTTTTCTCAGTCGCATTGTTAGTTTGCTTTGCGGGCAGAGCACAACCATATCATAGGCTGTCGTTCAGCTGTCTGCTCCCCATAACATCCTCTCAGTTTCCTGTGAACAGGCAGTCGTTGCACAGGCAGTACTCAGATCGACATGCTCACACGACTGTGAGGGCTGTGGCTGCGGCCAATGCAGCGGAGGATGTGTGCCTGAGAGAAACTGGGTGAGTGAGTGAGTGAGTGAGAGAATTTGTGTCTGAGAGAGAGTGTGTGATTGAGAAAGGAGGTGGTACAGAAATGCCACCTAGATATTTGCAGCTGTATTTTTTAATTAGCTCACATATGTCTATATGTAATATGAATCACACCCCCACCCTGTCAGAATACGATTAAGGCTGCATACTGACATGTGGGGGAAAGTTACCCAGTGGTCCAGTGACAGAATCCAACTGGTTAGCCGAATGCATAAACATGTATATATCTTTCCATACATGTCTGACGAAATACTGAAATATCAGATTATATCTGTTTTATTTACATTAAATGATTCATTTAGAACACTGGTAATAGTTACAATTCTACAATCTCTAGTCAATTTAGGGTCGCTCTGTTAATATCAGTGCTTGTCTTTACTTTCAGCTGATTCTCATCTCCAGGCTTTGTTGTCAGATAGGGTTCACCCTTAGCTGATGATTAAATGAATAACCATAGCAAAATATAGAACCCGGATATCGGTTTAGGGACTAAATGGCAACTATGGACTGACATGTGCTCAGTGTCTTTGGTCTACCTAGTTTGGGGACTGCTAGGTTCAGTACAACTGGCCCAATCATTCTATTGGATTGCCCGGTTTAGGTACTGATACAGTATGCCCATGAAGCATAGACACAGGCTATATGTATCAGCATACTAAAACTATTCTGGCTCAGAGATTACTACAGAATGTTTGATCAGTTTGACTCAGAGCTTGGCTCCCATCATCAGCATACTGGATTACGTTAACGACACAGGATGTCAAACTACATCAACTCAGAGGCTGGTAGGAATGGCAGCATTTTTGACTTGTCTAGCTCAGTGGCTGTTTTAATTGCAGTATGTCTGACAGACTCAAGGGACTGAGCAGCAGTTACTCCTGTGCAGAACAGTGTAACTGTTCACCTCCAGTTTAACCCAAAAATTCTGCTCAATTACACCACCACCTAAGGACTTGCGTCTTTCAAACAACCAGGAACTAATCAGAAAATAATTTACTCGCTGGGAAGTCACACATCAATTGGAATCAAATCAAGCTACAGAGATCAGCATATTACACAACATGCATAAAGCAACACAAAGGCCCTGATTTACTACGATCCCAAATAAGGCGTACTAAATTGAGTGTGTATTCCAAAATATTGCTTGTGCTGTTGGCACACGTTTAGCTGGTGACCAACTATGATGACTCGTACTAAAGATAGCACGTGCAAACAGCAATATTTAAATGAGGCTTTGCATGTGCTAATGCTTCCCACCATGGAGATGCTGGATGGAACGCAGGCTGACCACAAAAGAAAGATGAAATTCAGTCCGATCGAAATAGATGTATTAGTTCAAGAAACAAACATATTGGTGAGTTACAGCAGAAAAAATTGAATGTATCAAGATGAAATGCCATATGGGTGAATATCCCTAACAAGGTAAATGCCATTGGTAACACAAGAGGAACAATAGATGACATCAAGAGAAGAAATATCCTACTTAAAAATGTAATGCCGGCAAAAAGATGGAAATAGGAAAGTAATGTCAGATTAAAATTTCTTTAGGCTACTGTTTTAGTTGAGTTTGGCTACAATAAGCCACAATAAATTTACGTTTGTGTTTCTGTAAACAAAGATTGAGTGACAGTAAAAATGAATGCGTACCCCAAACAGCTCATGAGAAATTACTTTGAATCAGATTATTGCGTATCTGCAGTGCCGCAGCATTGGGTTGTTGTTCCACAAGCGGCCAGGGGTCATTCTCCGCCTCCATTTCCACGGCTTCATGCTCCACCCTATCATGTTTGGCAATGTTGTGCAACATACAGCAGACAACTATAATCTGAGCCATTTTCTCTGGGCTGTGTAGTAGTGCTCCTAACAACGGTCCAAACAACAGAACCGGCTTTTCAGTATGCCAGAAGTGCGCTCCACAACATTTCTTGTGTGAATATGCGCCAAATTGTATCTATTTTCTTCTGGAGTGGTCAGGTCAATTACGGGAGTCAGGATGAACGGGTGTAGGGGGTATGCGCTACCACCTTAAAAACAGAAAATAAAAACCGATATGATAAATATGCTCTTCTTTTCATTAATGTGAGGACATTTTTTTTTTAAAAAGCATGAATCATATAATTGACTCACCTAAAAGCCAGCCATCTCCGTACTCACCATCTCACAACTGAAAGAAGAACACGTCCTAAAAACAGAGGAATCGTGCACTGATCCAGGATATTTAGCCACAGCATTTATGACACCTTTGCAGTCACAAACGACCTGCACATTTAAAGAATGTGTGTGCTTGCGATTCCTGTACACATGCTCAGTGTTTGAGGGGGGAATAATTTGTACATTAGTACAGTCAGTCGCTCCTATTACTTTAGGAAAACTGGCAACTGCATAAAAACCCTGTTTGGTGATATCTCTCAGTTATGTTTTCTTCAAACATATAAATGTTAACACGAGTGGAAAGAACCCTTTCTCTCTGTGTTCTTCCATGTTGTCTCCTGGCAACAATACCAGCAGCCTGCGCAACAAGTTGCACCTTCCTTTCAAACATATTAATGTGGTGATAGCTCCCTGAAGAGGCAGGAGCCGAAGATATCTTTATTTTTAACAAGGTGTTTTAATGAAGGCACCCACACAAGCAGCCTTACACATACACACCAACTTGACAACGCAAACCTGGGGGTTAGCCTTGCTAGCCCCCGTACACAAACACATGGTGGGCAAACATAAATCATCACCCACAATCCCACAGTCCACCATGGCACCGGTCCGTGCCGCTACATTAAATATAGACGTGCTAATTACCCCCTGCAGTTACTTTCAGGCTTCGTAAATATCACTGCGTGTGGTAAATGAACCTATTTCCATGTTCTCCTCCCAGTATTTTGCACACTCAGGCAGACACTGCCCAATTTGCATATTCGTTAAGGCAAACATGCTAAATGGATAATACGTGCTGTCTCTCACATTTAACACGCCATCCTCACTGCCCACCATTAATAGATCAGCTTGCACATTTGTTTGCAGATGTTATCAAGTTTGCACACATTTTAAGACATGCAAACCTTTAGTGAATCAGGCCCAAAGACACAAAGTAATACATAACCCAGCAGTGAGCACAACAGCAGCCCTGCTACAGAATACTCAGTAAAAGCTACACATAGTACATGGTACCATGTCAGGGGTCATGGCTACAGGATTTCTCCCGATATCTTGTGTACTTTTCCTTAAATCTCAGACCATGTGTTTGATGCTACCTTTGAATCAGCCAGTCAGTGATCAGGGGTTTTCCTCAGGATCTGATTGTAGAAGAAAGCACAGTCAGGTCCTGAGTCTAATAGCCCATCTGGATGTCTGTGACAGGGTAGTTGCATCCCTTTTGTTCTTCACTGGGGGCAGTCCTTCAACAAGTCGAGATTTTCCTGATTTCACATATATCTGTAAAGATATGAGCTAGTGATTTAAGATTGAGACAGCTGTACCAGTCACACTGAGATCATTCAAATGAGACCATATTTGAATATGTACAGTAGTTACATACAAAAAACCCGATGTTGCTTATATATAGGCCTTCTCTGTGGACTCTCCAAACCTTCCTGCTCAGCAGATGGTAGAGGTAGGTTCACTACTCACTTCTGAGTGTGTATGTGAGTCCCGTCACACCGGAGCCGACCTGGAAAATAACCTCCTGGGCCACATATTCAGAGAAGCCCAGGAAACACTGGAACACACACACACACTAAGTAGCTCAGTGTACTGGTTGTAATACAAAGCAAGTTTGTGGTGTTTTTCCTAATCTGAAGTGTGTAGGTGCACCTGTTATCTTTATGATATATGAGAAAAAATTGCATTCAATTAAAAAAAAATAGTTGAGGTGTGAATGTGTCAACAAATGTTGTTATTCGATAAAATGTATGGAATAATAAATTACCGACAGACAGTGTCGTGAATATTTGCATTTTATCTCTACTACATCTTTACTTTTTGAGGGCCTTGGGAGTAGAGAGACATCCTACGCTTGACTTCTCCATCTGCTGTTAAAAGGCCATCTGGTTTCCGTAAGGATTGGAAGGGTGGTCACATCAAAATCATCTGCTCTAACGTGGCTGCAACAGTCTTTATTGATGCTGCAAAGACAGGTGGAGTGCTGAATTTATGTTGCTTATTGCAAGAAAATGACTTCACAAAAGAACGTGCATTAGCCACCTTAGAACCCGATTGTTAGTTTACAAAATACTGTTTGACAGGTTCAATGCAAGTTCCTGGTATTGTTATCATTTGTGGTGCTTTTTCTATACGTGTCTCTTCAGGGATGTGTTATTCTGGTCTGGTTATTTACTTCTCTGCTTGATCGAGCCGTTAATAAACATCAATAGAGACTGAGTTTCCTCTTAAGGGCTAAAAGGTCCAGGAAATAAATGCTAATGCATATTTGTACTATTAATAGTACCACTTTATGTTATGCTAATATATAAGTCATCGATTTTTCCAAAAGCCGTCAAAGAATGTGTTGGCTTCAGGGTGACAGTAAGACTGTAGCCTATCCTAGGATGCACAGGACACGCTCTGAGCGTGCAAACATACAAAGGAGACTCAAGCACGTCTTAGCATGTGTCACTGAAAGAAATGTATCCAGAGACGGCACTGATAATATTGCTATCTTTTAAAAAGTTGAATGGATTATCAGCTTCACCAATGACACAAAACCTGGCACTTTCAGAAATTTATTTCTTATTATCCATTCATTTTGTTACTTGTTCCCAGTTGGTTGTGAGGCAGAAAGAGCAAATTCAATACCTGGACTTGACTGTTTCTGAGGAAAGCGATGGGTCATTGAACATTTAGGTAATAAGCTAAAAATATAGCCTATATTGCAGAGTAATTTCTTTACTCTTTGACTGTTGTTGTGTACTGTAATGAAATAGTTAAACTGCAGGATCAGCACCCCCTCTGTGGTGTCATGCAAACATTCTTGGCCTCTACTTTTTAGATTTTGCTTTTCAAATATATTCCATTTTTACATAAACAGCTAGACATTTGAATCTGTTAAACACGTTTTACGATGAGAGGTAATTATCACCATTATAATAAGGATACTATGAAAAAATGGAAATTTAAAAATGTTAACATATAGATTAGATAATTGCCTTGTGGTGTCACACTATTATGTTTTTAGTATGAAGACTGAATTGCTGCCTTATACAAAGTACTTATACTTTACAGTGCAGTTTCTTACCTATATTTACTGGTTATTATGTCAAATTATTGTCTTATGTAAATCAGTTATTGAAATGGGCATTTCATCTCTTTATATGTATGCTCTGCAATATTGAGCATGTTGTTTAGAATTGGATCTGACTCACTGCTCCTTTGAAAATCAAGGTGAAATGGCCTACAATCAAACTAGCAGACAGCCAAACGGATAAAGGGTAGACTCCACTTACCGCTTCCAATGAAGAAGTAACTGACTTATTTGATATATGATAAAAAATAGATGGCATGCAAAAATATTCACCCCCCCCCAAAAGTTATCAGTTTGGCCTGAATTGCAAATTATATATACACACATTCTACACTGTCAGTCTTCTTATTGAAACTCAGCCTCACACAGTAAATTTAAGTAAGTCAAAAACAATTATTTGTCAAGAAATCTTCTAAAGAAAATCAAAAATGGAAAAATGCTGCTTGCCTAAATATCCACCACCTGTGCTCTGGAAACTTAAGATAAACAAGGAAAGGAAGGACAGAGGGAAAACACTGCCTTCCAATTGACCACCACATCAGATAATCTCTCCCCCCATTGGGAAGATTTGTCTGAAGAAAGGAGAGAAAATCAAATTAGGGTTCATGTAATCAAATGTCATAAATTAAGAATAGGGAATGAGAAAAATCCATGAGGTTTGAAATGCCAACAAGCGTTGTTGGATCAATAGTGAGAAAATGGAAGCTACACCACACCACCCAGACACTACCTAGATCAGGCTGTCCCTCAAAACTCAGCATCCACGCAAAAAGGAAACTGGACAGGAAAGCCAAAATGAGGCCAACAGTCACTCTGAAGGAGCTGTATGTGTGTAAAGTACCAGAAACCCCAAGTAAGCAGTTATTTTTACAAATTTCTCAGAACAAATTATCCCACATTTAGGGCAGACTGTTGAAGTTGTTTTAAATTGATTAATAGCCAGTGATGATAGATTGGGAGTGGAGTCAGTGTCATTTTTTGGGCGAGGCGTCCTAAGCTGCTTATCTGCTGCCTGGGAGGTAAATGCAACGTGATCTTATCCAGCCTGTATACCCACCCATCCCCTCATCCGTATTACATCAGGGTGCCATTGGGCAGCACACAATTTTAGAGGGTGGCTGCAATAAAACATTTGTCATCTCATATTTAAGGGAAAATGAAGTGCAAACTCTTCTACAGACATTTTATGTAGAAAAAAGGCGTACAGCTCATGCCTTTTCAAATCCCTTGAAAGGTTGAGTGGAACACTTAGACTGGGCCCGCTTAAAGGTCACTTAGCACAGGTATTCTTAACTTATACCAAGTCGTGACAAGAAACAGTCATGTATCTGAGGGGGACTTACAGGTGATATCCGATAAGGCCATTCACCCTGCCTCTCATTTGTGTCTTGTGTTCGGCCTTCACTGACTCTCTTGTGAGAATTTGCAGTAGTAGGTCAACTGGTTGAAGGAGATATTAGGTGACTGACAGGTCTCTATATAGCAATAAAGTCAAATTATATCCCACTGGTGTGTGAATATTGAAGCTTGGAAAAGAAGTTGCAGGTGATTTAATAAGTAATGATTAACAATGCCTTCACCTAATATATGGTCACCAGCTTCTCTCAGGTTTGCAGGGGTGTATGTATCTTATTTCAGCTAGCATGATCTATCTAACTGGTGTGGCTTTGAATAAATGAAGAGAATGATATAAAATTTTAGATTTTCTGAGCTGATTGTTCAATATATTTTAGTGTTTGTGTAGATAATTGTACCTGGTGTTGATTTGACTTGTTTCAGCTTTTGTTCCCATTCTTCTAGACCATTGAGTCTGTGTCTGAATTTACTTCTTGACTTCTACAACTGTCTAACCTTCCTGCCCTTACTGCTCCAAAAAACAGTCTTGGAGATAACTCTACAGGGCTGCTGTAGGGCCTGTGTGGTCCTCAGTGGGAGGTCTGCCCATTCCCCTTTCTCTTTTACAGCAGAACTGGTAGAACTTGAATTTTCCTGCATTTAAACATACAAAAGGGCTCCTGTTTTGTGTTGCATTGTTTGAAGTGTGGTGCATGGTAACAGGGATCTGAGTTCATGCTTTTGAAGCCTACTTACTACATCCATAGCAAACTACCTAAAGCAGTCCCTGTTAGGGACCCGGAATCATGGCTATCATCAGCACGTGTGAGGTTCCAGGCCAGAAAATTAGCACTTTTACATGTTCTCGATTAAAATTACACCAATATCATCTTTCACCCAGCTTCTAGTCTTTCTCTTCTCCTGGAGCTCTTGAGGACAGCCATTGGCTGCAGTGCTAATGGTAGGCACTTTGTGCTGTCTCTAAAATAGGCTCTATGTACCGCAGCACCCCCTAAAAGGCTAAAATAGCCCTTAATAAGAATTTTCATCCATCACCTGCCTCCCCTGAGGAGAGTGCCAGAAACAGCCATCAGCAAATGTTCTATTCCGCAGTCCTAATATAAGCAGAGTTTGTATAACACTTATGAATGTATTTTCAATGGCTCTTTTTTGCAGTTTCTTTTGAACTTGCATTAAGAGTTTTTATATGACTGTGTCAGTTTGCAGTTCTGGTTGTAATATTTGGCTTAGGAAAGTTCAGAAGATGATCACTGTTTTCAGCAGCTGGCTCCACCAGCTAAAAGGACTCTCACTTTCACTTTCCATCATTTCAGAAAGGGAGGAAATCAATATTACATGTATTGCTTTTTGTGGTGTACAGCAACGGAAAATTACCCTGTTTTCCATTAGGTTACTTAAAAGGTTATACCGACATTGTTGATGAAACTCTGTGATTGTGTGTGTGTGTGTGTGTGTGTCTGTGTATACAGATTATGCTAGCCTAGTGAGGACATTTTTTGGAATAGTAAATTCTAAAAAACTACCTTGTGGGGAACAAAATGCTTCTTGCTAAAATCTTGCTGAAAGTGGCAAGACGTTTGCTGCCAATTGTAATAAGTTTTCACTTTTGCTTGGACACGGTAGACACATGATTGTTTTGCTACCCCTTTGCCACACTCTGTAAAAGATGATTTCCTGTGAACTCTGCCTTACACAATAACCAGAGTATATCTCGTGTGTGGGAGCAGACAGCTTCACCATCGCCAAGTCAGCAATACTCAGTTTTAATTTTTCTAGTGTGTACTATTGCAATTTAGATGTTCACCACCTTGTACCCTAAGCTGCCTTGGGAAGGGCTCCAGGCCCCTCGCAACCCTGCATAGGACTAGAGGTTTGGAAATTGGATGGGATGGATGGATATTCAACATTGGTTATGAATAACAAAAGATTATTAGGGTAGCTGATTGTTGCTGCTTGGCATAACCAACCATGGAAAAACAGCATCCAGAGGATTTTCCGTGGGGGTGGTTTTTTGGCATTTTGTAGAGCTTAGTGGAACGTAGAATGGTGTCAAGAAAACCAGTAAGTCATGTTGACTGAACGTACTGTTCCTGTTTCTTCCCCCAGTCATTGAACTGCCCTACCTACATTCTTCAAGCCATTGACTGTGTAGTCAACTGGGCCTTCCCAGTAGCTGACAAGTCTGGATCCCCACTAGACTGCATTAGCTTTCACGGCTCCTGGGAAGATCTGTCTTGGCCCTAGGCTTCCTCTGTTTTGACAGTATAGCTTTGACCCAGATTCTTAAAACAGTTTTTTAGATGGTTCTAAGGTGCAAGCTTTATTTGCAACTTTAGTGTTTGCATGTGTCAAATGGCAACCAAATTAATACTCTTATTCAGGGGTGGCTAACCAGAGACTCAGGAGTCTCATGCGGCTCTTCTATTCCATCATAAAAAACAAGTGAAAACATAAAAAAAACCCATTCTCCTAGGCTTCTGTCTTACAGGACCTGTTTGTGGCTCTTCATGTCCAACCAGTTGGCTACCCCTGCTCTTATATATTAATCACAAACTTATCCATGAACTCAAGAAAGTTTCGTTATGTATAAACAACACATAAAATGCCAATAAACATTTGATTTTGTTTTTGAAAATGCATCAATTTATTTTTCCATCATGATATTTTTCTGTAGTACCAATTACTGATTAATACCTAGAGCAGAACAGAAACTGAGGTCGATATAAAATTGCGAGTCAGGTGACTCCAGTATAGTGCATGCTGGGTACATTGATTGTCCTGGTAGGAGGAAAAGGAAGTAGTGCATGTGAGATGGTCAGCCTGAACAGCTCCTGGTGCTGATTTGATCTGGCGTTGTTTGTTTACTTGAATGGATTAACTTGTCCAGATTCTGTCTATTCCACTGGAATACAGCATATTCACACCCACACCCCCCCAAAAAAAAAACCTGATTTTTTCACAATTTTAATTATTGCAAATGCACCTCCAACAGCATGAAACAAAGGTGAACTGGGTGAATCAAAGTTTTTAACAAGCCTAATTAGATTCTAAAGTCAGCTCAGGATCTCATCACAATGGTGCATAATTGAATAAATGTGACTTTGGAAGCTACGGAACACTTTCAATGTCAGGCCATATTTAAATGATCAGAAATGAGTTTTAAAATGAAAAACAAAATTGCGCTGTAAATGTCCAGCTTTCCTCTTCTGTTACATTGTTTCAGGCTATGTTCAATAAAGTTCTGTTTGTCTTATTGGGTACAGCTTTAAAAGGTGTGGATTGCTGAGTCTGTTGTATTTCTGCAGAGGTCTACCATCAAAGGGGTGGTGTCAGTGCTATGGGGGTGGAAACCATTTCCTGCCTCTGAGGTAATGTGAGGAGTCGTCGGACAGGAAATGAGCTCCACAGTTAGCACTTAACAAGCTGTTTGAGCTGCTCACTCACAGAAGAACAATTTTGAAGTTTATTAGCCTGACAGATATATGATGGCCTACATACTCTATAGAAAACAAGTAAGGAAACTATAAAGTCAGATTTTACATTATAATAACCTATATGCATCTAGGTGTAAAAAGGATAGCCTAGGCATAGCCTGTCTCATAAAACTTGATGGATTCACACAAATAGTGCTCTGCAGGAAGAAATTTACATAGACGAGATGGGTTAAATTTCAGATGGGTTAAGTTTATTTTTAAATAAACTTATTTTGTGGCTATTAAACATTTCCTTTATTTGTGATAGAGGCACATGGTTATAAATAGAGTCAAAGCCATAGATATAGTTAAGTATGTAAGGAACACATCCTGACCGACTTTCAACATCCTTCCCAGCTTTAAGATGTGAATAATAGAAGCATTTGTTTGTAATTGTTTTAGTCCCTAGCAACCTTCCAGCCAAACCTACACCCCCGGAATATTTTTTTTTCACATTTGACAGTCATTTCCTGGTGAATCCACATCATTTTTATTGTCTGCAGTATGCAGAGGGATGTTGGGTCAAAAATAGGCTATTAATATTTACCTGTGGCTTGCCATACTGTAGATCAGTATTCAAAATATCACTCAAATGTTACTCAAGATGATGTTTCTCACAGCTGCTGAGAGAAAGTGATTTCCTGCTTGGCAAGTGACTAATGTTTGAAATGTCTTATATCTTTGTTATAACTAAGCCTTGGAGTCTTTCAAACATTTCTAGAAGACCGTTTAAGCCTTCGAAGGACTGGGTTCTTAAAGAAGCTCTCAGATTTAGAACCTTCTGATTTAAGTACTCTAGGATGAGGTATTCATTTGAATGAATCCAGTCTGTGTTATCACCCGTCACTCTATACAAATAAGTAAAAGTTAACCGAAAGGACCAGATACTACAACTGTACCTGAATACCTGTTGTTTTCCTCTACTGATTTCTGGTAATTGTTCATTTTCTGCTCATTTAACATTGTTCATTTCATAATCAGCTCAAGATAACTAATACAACTTTCTGTTGTGCAATTTTAGATTGTGTAGAGAAGAATAAGACTCAAGAATGAACAGACAATCTACCTGAGCACTCACCTGGTTTTCTTATTAGATTATTATTGTTTTTTTCATTAGTAACACTAGTAAAATCACATGTGGGTATGGTGGCTCGGTGGGTAGCACTGTCACCTCATGCCTACAGGGTTGGGGGTCTGAACCCCGCCCTCCTCTGGCTTTGTGTGTGTGGAGTTTTCATGTTCTCCTGGTGCTCTACAGGTTTCCCCCTACTGTCCAAAAACATACATTGTAGGTTAATTGGTGCGGCTGAATTGTCCCTAGTGTGTGTGACTGTACTCTGCAATGGTTTGGCATCCCATCCAGGGTGTCACCCACTTTATACCCTAAGGCTGCCTGGGATAGGCTCCAGGCACCCTCTGAAACCCTGAATAGGGTTAAGCAATTTTGGAAAACGGATGGATAGTGAACTCGTGTCAGCACTTCCTCACTATGAAAGATCTTTAGACTAAAAGGATTAATAATACAGTACCATACTTTTTGCCTTGGGATAATTGCTGTTTCCCATCATCAACACTATAGTTCAGACAGCCAAAGACAGCTTACACAAAACTAAATCTGGTCTGGCTCAGTGAGTAGAGCTGTCTGCACACTTGCAGTCAGTGTGTGGAGTTTGCATGTTCTCCAAAGATATGCAGCTCGTCGAACTGCCCAGAGCCAGTAGATTATAAAACATTGACAGGATACCAGTCCATTGTAATGCACACACATGCACACGCGCATAAAATCATACACTACGGGCAATTTAGCGACACCACTTAGCCTAAGTACATGTCTTTGGACTGCAGGAGGAAAGTAGAGCACACAGAATGGGGAGAACATGCAAACTCTGCACACAGAGCAGAACAGAGGTTCAAGCCCAGGAGCTGTGATGCAGCTGCCACTGAGCCGTCATAGCTCCTGACTACCTGTAGTATTGAAGAAAACCCTCTCCTCCTTCTCAACTTCCCAAGCTCGCAGAGCGGAGTCCAGTTTAAACTCACATATTCACCTGTCCGTCCAAAAGTACAACATAAGCTGTGATTTGCTAAATTTCATAAAATTTAGCCAGTAAGCCTTGCTGTTTTATATTTTTCACATAACTATAAAAAAATTATCTTATTTTTTGGCGAAATTTCTGTGACTGAATGGCACAACCGCATAGAATTTAGGTCATAAAAAGCAGCAATTAGCTGGGTGGTGCTATGCACCATTTAAATTAATCACACACTCCAGTGATGACATGATATATCTGCTGTGGCGGTATGTTATTCTGTCTCTCATGCCTCTGTGTGGTGGAAAGAGGTAGCTGTGCTTACATACTGATCTTCATTGACACTCATCAGCATATCTTTCTTGGCTGAGTCTCTACAACAAGTATCTGCAATCTAGAGCTATCTCTGGGAAACTGAAATGTCAGTCTGAAATATCCGTTAAGTAGCCATTATCAAATCTTACACTTAACATGTTTAATAGGCATTAATTGAGAATCTGATTTTTTGTTTGACAGGTAATGATGTTAATCCTTCTTGTGGGTATGCTGAATTAAAGCTAAATTATGGCCTTTTAAAACAATTTAACACAAAATACTTTATTTCATAATCTGCTTGTCAGAACTTCAGAGAAAGCTGATAAGTCACACTTGGGTAGGTGATACTTGGTTAGCAGTTTATCAGAGATCAGACCACTGATTAAAAGTGTATTCATAAAGCATCCGATCTTGGGCTGTTTTGAGGGCCTGGGGAAATGTATATTCTGGTAAATAAGATGCTGTGATGCACCAGTATTCTGCTCCCTTTTAGAGTGAATTATCTCTATTCTCACATAGTAAGCAGAGGGCTAATTAGATCTGGGCTACTTTGATATTTTTTGTTTTAACTTATAAGTTGTTGTGGGTCTGACTAGTATGTTATCGCTCATGATGTTCAGTATAAGGTTAATATGTGGACATGATAAATTTATTAAGGTGGTAATGCCTACCTCTTTAGTAATATTCTTTAGGGCATGCTTTGGACCTCCATAATCATGAAATCTGTAGTGCTTGTGTTAAGGTTTGTTTCATGGTCGGCCTCTTTCTTCACTTCTTGTCAACTTGTAGTTGGCTGGCATTATTGGTACAAAGCCATGCTCCTGCCTGTAATCTCAGCCACATACATGTATTTATACATATATGTACAGTATAATTACACGTGTACTGTATACATATGCATTCACATAGATTGCGTATGCACACACACATTTACATATACATACACATATAAATATACATAGACTAACATAAGCACACGATGTTGAGTTTGGTCAGAATCTGCACTGTGGATTCATATGTCTGCTACTTTGAAGAGGAATCAAGGCTACCCTGGTTGGGACATATCTTCTCTCCTACCACTCTAAACAAGAAAAGAACTGATAAAGAATTTGCAAAAGAAGCTGGGTGGCATAGAGATTGTGTAATCATAAAATTTTTGTGCCAGACATATTGACGATAACATTATTGTTTTAGCCGTGAATGAATTTTTCCTGGAAAGGGCAGTAATTTGCATTTTTGCCTTAGCTCCTGAAGGACAGGGATCTAACTGCCGCATTATCAGCTGTAAATGAGGCTGCAGTTCATATTTAGCATCCTGATATGTCCGTGTGTGCCAGTTTGTATTTGCATCTTATTTCTAGAAGAAGCAGAGCCCACTCACCAGCTCTTCAAATCTGCTTCCCTTTTACAGCTCAGGTTGAGCACACAGATCATAAATTAGTGGACATACAGAAAGCTTTGGGAAGAACTGTTTGAATTTCTCAGGTTGTATATGATTATTTTCTCACGCTGTTGAGATGGTTTTGTCATGCCTTGATGTATGTCAAATGCAGCACTGCATCTTGAGGTTTTTGTAGTAAATCTTTCGAATGATGTTGTTGCAGGCCTTTGAAGAGCATGGGGGAGATTAAGGATTAGACTACTATATTAGATTACTATTAGAGTACTGTATTGTATTATTGTTAGATTACTGTATTAGATTACTATATTAGATTACTGTTAGAACACTGTTAGATTATTGTTAGATTACTGTATTGGATTACTATAGTAGAGTATTGTTTTGGATTATTCCTAGAAGTCTGCTTCTGTCTTCTTTGCTTGTATTACTTGGTACTGTAGAGAAACATTTATGTCGTGAAGATTTGATCTGTCCTTGAAACATTATAATGATAACCTAGATACTTTGGCAGAGGTCCCTCTTTCTACTTGTCCATAAGTGTGGTTGGTCATACTGATATGGGGGGGAGGTCATATTGCTTGTTTTTTACATATTTTTTGTGTTTGAAGTCTCACAAAATGTTTAAAAGCATAAAAGTTTCAATTAATCAGTTTATTAGTTAGTCGTTTCCTACATTTAAAGCTCTAATTCCAGAAATATCACTTTTGTTAATTTTTAATGGGTGCTTGTCATGCTGGGCTGAAGTTCTTCTTGTTACTGTTTATGTAGAGTTTAAGCAGCAGAACCTGGAAAGGGAGGTTTATTTCCATGATGTGCTTCTGAAAGGAGGACTTTTCGGGGCATATAACACAGCTGGTAGAGGCATATTTTGTATGTCATGTAGTTAGGCTGGAGAATCTCCTGAAAGTCACGGCACCAGTTCACCACAAAGGCTGATTCCATGGCAATCATGCAGGAACTCTGCCAGGGACTTTATGTGTTTTTATCGTGCTTTACAACAAGTACTAATCGGTTAGGATGAAACAACTGAAAAATGCTGTCAGCAGTAAAGTTTAGTGGTCTTGTTTGAGGAGCAAACTGAGTCAGTTTGGTAGACTAGTCAATGGTCAAATGATCTAAAAAGTGAATTTTCTATCAGCCAGGTTTATCTGATCTGAATCCACTGAATCTGTGTGACCCATAGCTCTGTAGTGGACAAACGTTTAGAAGATGGGTGGATGAATGGATGGTTCTGTTCTGTATAACTTTTGAATTGGAGCCATATTTATTAGTCATAATCAGTTAGCATTATTAATGATATATTTTCGGCATGTGATTAAATTACTTTCCTTCGACCAGAATTGCTCAGGGGTCGGACGACGGTATGTGAGAACCTGCTTATACAGCCTGGCCCTTGAAGGCCGTGTATCTACATGGTATTGTACCTTTGGCTGGATTTGACCACTCAGGGTGAAACTTCTGCTTTCATTAAACGTGTCACCTTCTTTGGACTCATTGCTATCTTGATGTGGGAGGAGGGGCTGCAATAAAAATGATTCCTGGGGTAAGGAAAAGTTATGGCTGAAATACCTGGCGTGTATTGACTTGCACTTATCAAATATTATATGTAGCCTTTATTACTCTCAAGAGATTCTGGTAGTAACTACTTTGCTTAGTCATTCTTTTGTCATAGGGCTCTTGTGTAAACAAATTGTGTAGTTCAGTTGTATTGCTTTATGACTTTACTATAGAAATTTCCTCTATTTTTACCTTATCTTTACTTATTTTTTTTGCTCTTATTGTGTTTTGTCAAGACCAATCACCTCCTTCAGTCCCCAAGGAGCAGGGTCCCGGTGACAGCCATACAATTGGCTGCCACAGTGGACACCGTCACTCCAGCACCATCACAACCTGAACCCTTGATTTGCTGTGCGTCGTCTAAGGGCTGACAGACAGCACACCACTGATGCCCAGCTGCTGGGTTCCTCCATACTGCTGGCCAGCCTGCTCCAGATAGCCATGGAGTATTATGATTGGGTATCACCGGCTGTGAGGCAGCAGGGAGAGGTCCGGAGTGCAGGGCCTGGGGATGTCTTCTCTGGCTTGGACTCAGAGCTAGAAATGGAGAGTCTGTGTTCCAGCCGTAAATCTGAGATGTACGACTCAACATCTGGTGTCTGACTGCCAGGTGGACCTTGAAGAGTCCCATGTGGAGAACAGCTCAGTGTGGCAGAATTTTGACTCTTTATAAAACCTGTCATTTCAACCTGTCACTCAAGTCTCTGGCTACTCCTGTATGCCTAGTGAATCCCCTGTCCACGGCCATGTGAAATGGCAGCTCGGTTCTAATTCCAAGGTCCGGGTTCAGAAAGGGCCAACTCAGACTTTGTCACTGGAACCACAGGTGTCACCTGGGTTACCAGGCCTCTTCCTGCCCTCTGCAGGGACCCTATTGCAGTCCTCAGCTGGAGACTCGGAGTGGGTGCTGTTCATGCAATCATTCACCTGCTGGATTGCCTCCTAGGTCCGGTTTAAGTGTGTGGAGGTATTAGCTGTGTTCACATAAGCTGTATTTCTGAAACAAATATATACTAGTATGGTACAGAGAAAAAGATTGTAGTATGTACATAATCCTGGGGTAAAATACTAATGGGTAATGACTTTTGGAAAGCTGTCAGTAATTTTCAGATTGATTGTACAGTCACACAACCAAGCACTCTGATGAATGACTCCCACGGTGGGTCCTCTCCTGTTCCATCAAGCTGAGCCTCATTAGCCAGATGGCCCTGTTCACAAGGCCATGCTTCTGGAGCAAGCAGGTCTTCCGAGGCCTCTACCGTCTTCTGAAGCCCATAAATTCCCCACAAATTCCCTATTGGCAGCATTACTCAGTGTTGTTCAATTACTATTGCTTTGTGTGGAGCACTTCATTTGCATTTGTTTCCAGACTGGTAGTATATTCAAATTGTTTTTCATTTGCTGTTTATATTTCCTGGTTTATAAAGTATCATATATGAATATGTTTTTGTCAGTGATGGGACAAATGAGGCTTCAAAACCTGTGGTGGGTGGGAGAATCCTGAACTAACCATACTTTGTTAGTTCAGGGTACTCCCACCCACCATGGATATTGAGGCCTCATTTAGCACTAGCATTGATTGGTTAGTTCAGGGTACTCCCACCCACCATGGATATTGAGGCCTCATTTAGCACTAGCATTGATTGGTTAGTTCAGGATCCTCCCACCCTGCACAGATTTTGAAGCCTCATTTAGCATCAGCATTGATTGGCTAGTTCAGGATACTCCTACCCACTAGTGATATTGAAGCCTCATTTGTTGCATCACTAGTTTTAAGCAGTCCTACTCCTTTAGACACCAGTGCTGCTTATTAAGTGGAAAATATTTGTACGAAGAGTATTCACGTATCCTATTCTTATTCTGCTTGGGACGCCGTTATAATTGCAAATCTCACTGCAATACTCTTTTGTGCCATGGCCCTATACACAGTTATTTTGATACGACCTATAACAATCTTTCAATCTGAATACAGTTCTGAATGAACCATTAAAAGTACAACTTCTTGTCTTTTTTCAGGAAAGCCATCTCAAAGCCCAGCCTTAAGCATCTGGCAGCCCAGCCCAACTCCTTGGCCTTGGGGAAGAGCGACTCAGACCGAGAGATCCGCAGCACCGTGGACTGGAGTGTGAGTGGTTGCCACATGCAAATCTAGATTTAATAAACAAGAGTTGACTTTAGATGAACTAGCATTTTAGAATGATGTGTTGGACTCTTGCAAGTAGGAGATCAGCAGTCAAGCTAAACTTTGTTGAACATGCCTGAATCCTGTCTCACGGGCCTGAATCCTGTGTAACACACCTGCCCTGAATCCTTTCTAACAGACCTGAATCCTGTCTAACAGACCTGAATCCTTTCTTTCAGTTTTAAACTAAATTACAGCAATGTGCAGTGGCACATATCCTATTGTTGTTGTTTAGTCACATCGAGCCTTTTATTTGTTGTTGTTGTTGTTGTTGTGTAGTCATGCAGTCGTTTCCGACTCTTCGCGACTCCATGGACCACAGCACGCCAGGCCGCCCTGTCCTTCACTGCCTCTCGAAGCCTGCCCAAACTCATGTTCATTGCTTCCACTACAATGTCTATCCATCTCATCTTCTGCCGTCCCCTCTTCCTTTTGCCTTCAACCTTTCCCAGCATTAGCGTCTTCTCCAGT
>JAACJT020023517.1:7045-17864 GCA_009936485.2 Gymnarchus niloticus | reverse complement strand
GAGAGTGTCATTCTGTAGATGTGACTGTACACTTCACTGGTGCCAGTTTGCTGACGAGAGTGTAATTCTGTAGATGTTGTTGTCTGATATCAGCACCGTTCATGTCTTCTGACTAGTGGTTGTTTATTAGTGCTGCTTTTCTCCTGAAAATCCTGATGGGAGTCACATACAGGTGTGTTGCAGTTCAAAATGGCTTTTCATTCATGTTTGATCACCTAAGTAAACTTTGGTACCAAAGAGCTGGATAAAGCAAAATGATGCCAAATGCATCTGAAGCAATTCTGTTTCCAGGTCGTTTTATTTGAACGTTTTGTGAATGCAGTCTTTGAGGTCACCTATTTGCATCAGAAGAAACTGTTACCCAGAGAGACAGCTACTCAAAGAGACTGCCCTCAGCATAGTGAACAGTGACACACAGCACTCCATTATTCCATTCCATCATTGCCATTTTTGGTTTTGTATTCACTTAATGTTCTCCATACACTATTATGTTGAGAATATTAAAGTGTTCAGACATTCAGATTTGATATCTCTTTCTCACCTCATTCTGGGATTAACTATATGATTATGCTTACGTACTTGAGTTGTCCTTCTTAGCATTGCCATGGAAACCAGTATCAGTCTCTCCTATGAAGGTTCTGTTTTCTCTGTCTAAAGACTGAAATGGTCAAAATGATTGATTTCAAACGGTACTTTTAATTTACTTAAAAAGATCTCATGTAATCCAGGAGTTTACTCACAAGTATCTGGGAATTATTATGACATTTATTTCAGCTAATTAGCATTTCTGGTCCCCGAGGAAAGTGTTTTCTTTTGATGTGACCAAGAGATGAATTCATTCCCATACATCGTACATCAGGGTGGTTGTATGTTGTGTTTGTGTGTGTGTGCGTGTGCTAATGTAACACACTATGTCCTGCCTTCTTGGCAAACCTGAGAAGCGTTGCAATGAATATTATTGTTAACATTATCGTAAAGGGAAGGTGGCTGCACCTCTATGGATAACAGATGCAATTAAATTGCTGCCAAAAGAACAGACCGAGTATAATAAAGTATTTATCCAGCAATACCATATTGGTACTTTATGAATAGATTTTGCAAACATAGCTGAACACGGAGCTTCTCTTGTATATTTATAGTGCAGCAGGTTGTGGAGGGAAAGGCAGGACAATGGGCTGTATACCAACAACAGGACTTAATTTCTCCAACAAGAACAACAAAAAGAGGGCAGGGGCCCTTTAAGAGAAGTAAACACAACACTAATGATAAAACTGCAGACAGTGATGAGGGGGACAATGGCATGATAAACAGCCAGAAGACGGATGGATGGATGGATGGATGGATGGATGGATGGTATGTTTGAGTAGTTTATGGCAGTCTGGAAAAACTGAAGACAGTTAGAATGTGTAGTCTGGTGCGTGGCACAGGAACTCCACAGAAGGCAGTGGCTTAAAACACATAAAGCAACATCAAGAAAGAAACATAAGCCACGCGTGCTGAGATGTGGTTGACATCAGTACACATCAGAGAGCGAAACAATGTAAGAGCAGAGAGAAACACGTGACAGGAAGTTCAAACGGACCGATTAGTATAAGCAGATGGATGCTGGAAAAGATGGAGAGAAGGAGGGAAGGATGGATGATGCATGAGTGTATGATAGAGGAATAGACAGATGAATGGATGAAAAAAACAGAATGCTATACGTTTAAACAAATTTAACTAATAGAACTTGTGAAATGGCATAGCAATAAAATATCTGTGCTTCTTGTTAAATATGCATTGAGTGCAGGAGCCTAATGAACTGTCAACATCAAATTTAGCATCAGGGTTAATATTTAAATGGTATTAGTCAAGCAGTTTTTGAGATGTCCACGTGTGTTACGCCACCCAGTTGACACATTAGCATAAAACTTAGCAGGCTGCCCCAGAATAATGTTATAAGCCTGCCATTCAAACTGAGTGAAGTGGCCCGTGCGTGAGATGCAGCTGCTCATCCAAGATGGTCGTGATGAAGGTACAGTAGGAGTTGAGTCCTGCAGTCACATCGTGTGAAGAGGCCAAGATTTTTTTCAGAATTTTTTAAAGGGTAAGACTCAGCATCTTCTCACCAAAATTTATGTTGCCTGGGACTTGCATGCCTCTCCAGGCAGTTCACTTGCAAAATGCTACATCACGATTAGCTCCTTACTGTATTACAAATCACAGTATTGAAGGCGACTTGAATTAGACGATACGTACCAAATTCCACCTAGACTGGTCAGTTATAGAGAAACAGCTATTTGTGTGCTATAGCGCCCCCTATTGACAAATTGGTGCCAGTTTTGGAATGCCTCCCCACAATGGCATTCTGGAGTATGTCGAATTTGGTGAAATTTAGTGGAAACATGCAAAATATGCATGGAGCAGGTAGAGTATGGGTGTGGCCTGTGGCCATGCTGTGTGGAAAAGCTGGGATTTTTTGGTAGCTTTTGACCATCTAATTCTGCAGCTGTGCCACGATGGCCGATCCATTCAAAGTTGCTGAGTATTTGCAATACACAACACATGCCTGCCAATTTTCACGAAAAGTGCATGAGTTTAGTGGATAATAACCACAGTAATTAGCATTTTGCATCAGGCTAAGAAATGTATGGTTACCTGTGGGCCCAGGGCTCCTAGTCAGGTGATAACCTAACACACCCAAACCTAGTGTTGTGCCACACCCAGGCTCGCAGCAGAAATATTGAAATACTCTGCTGCAGTCCTTTGCATTTTAAATCTCCCTGTATCCTCCACACAATATGCAGTTTTTCTTTTTTTAAGGCCAGATTTAGCCAGATTGACATGGAGTTATTTTTCTGCTCAGTTCTGGAGGACGAAGTCAAATACATATTTTTATCAAGATTTCTTGGGTGTCATGGAAGAGGGATTTTAAAAGCTGCTCATCTAGTCGAAGCTGACGGGGGGATGGCTGTTTAATAGTTAACATCTCGGCAGTTTAATAAATAACACAGTTGGCATATGCAAGCCGGTGTAATTTCACAGAGGCTGGATTCTGTCTATATACACGGCTAGTTGAGCATGACATGTGGCAGCTCAAAGGTGGTTTGCGAGAGCTCTACTGATTCTCTTTAGAAATCAACAGGCTTGTCATCGATGAGGGTGAGCATTTAACCATCACCTCCCACACCGCTAGCTCTTTCTCCGAGATCATGAGACGGGGGTGGGGTTCCCTGTCAGTTTCCATGATATCCCTTTGCAGGACCGCTTGTGAGGGAAGACCCCACTGACTGGTATTTGCAGACAGCTATTGGCTGCCTGCCGGTATCTGGGAGGGGCTCACCCGTCATCACTTGTGTGCATTTGTGGTAATGCACCATGACGTGGATAGGAGAATGCCTTTCAATCGTATAAAAGCAAGTGAGGCACTACAACATGCTAAACTGTGAAACAATCCTACCATCTTCCAATTTCCACAGCTGTCAACCATTAATCACTGATTGTTATATAATTGCTGTATGCATTAATAAACAGTAACATTATATGTCTATATTAATATTCACTAAATAGAGCAAGATGCAGAGGACAGCAGGAGATGGAGGCAATTGATCCGCCGTGGCGACCCCTGATGGGAGCGGCCGAAAGAAAAGTAGATATTAATATTGACTGATAATTTACTGTGTACTTAACATTTTGATCTATGTCATTAAAAAAAAAGCTATAACATTAACATGTACATGCAGTATGGATCTCTGTCCAAGTAGAGGTCTTTTTGCAGCTCATGCAAAATGCAGTCTAATATCTCTACAAGAGGCATTTTCAGGAATGACAGCACTTAACTACAATATAAGTGGTTATAAAGGACCATTAGTTTTCATTATTTTGGAATGGTGTAATACATGATCAACTGCACCAACATCACAGTAGTGAGATGCTGTTAAAAAGAGGATGCAGATTTAATTGTGTTATCATATGGCTGTCATGTAGTGGACAGGATACTGACTGAGGGTAACACAGGGCTTGATTCTCCATAGGTAGGGTCAGGTCCACTACGGTACAATGGGGGATCACCAGGGGTTAATCCAAGGGGCCGGAACAGGCAGGAACAGCACACAGGGGCGACATCAATGACCAGACAAGGGCCAACAGGACTGGGAAGCTCTCTTAAAGAGAAGTTACAAGGGAAAACGCAAAACAGGTGTGTCCTGTTTAGGACACACTGGGGAAATAGAGGGAACAGGGAGGCAGGGCATGACAATGGTTCCATAATCTCTTGAGGTCAGTTTGCATGGTCTCTAAGTGTAAGATTTGTTATATGTTTTAATATTATATCTCAAAGGTGTTTGATGTATCTCCAGCCTACAGTAGACCAAAACGCCTCATTTTTATTTTTTACTCATTCTCTTAATGTCTGAGTCACTTTACGGATTATTTCCGAAGCAAGATGAAGACATGTTCATTTGACACGTTACAATGAGTCTTGCCTCTCACAAATTGTTGTAAATGCAGTTGGGGCGTCTTAGGAAACGCCAGCTCAGTCTTGTGGATTTTTGGACTGCCAACACAATTTACTGAATTCTGATTCCTGCACATGTAATAATTCATATGCTTTAAATGAAAAAAGAAAAAAACGAGTGAAAAAATGGAGAATGACTAAGTATGACATTCTCTTTGGGTTTTGCTGCTGCTTAGTCTTGGTGAGCGTGTGTCTGCAAGTTGAGAAAGCATCAGCGTTATTTCTGAAGTTTGGTTCTCTTCTGTGACAAGAGTATGAAAACAAAGGTGTCTTTTTCTGTGCTTGAGGTTTTCAAATCTCATAGGCTCCATAGGATGCATCAGAAGAAAAATGATTATCACCAAGCTGGCCCCCAACTGAATGCACTGATTTTCAGGCTCTTGGGTGATATGATCACCTCGTAACAAATGCAGTGGAAAAACAAATGATTTCGTAAAATAATGCCTACAATAGTAAAAAATGCCAAGTTTAGCACTAATGGCACCTTATGCTGTTTAAACTGATTAACTAAAAGATGGAGCCCTCTGGAGTGTGCTTGTATGTGTGTGTGTGTGTGTGTGTGTGTGTGCGCGTGTGTGCGCGCGTGTGTGCGTGTGTGTGTGTGTGCGCGTGTGTGTGTGTGTGTGTGTGTGTGCACTGCATGTTTATATTAAGTGTTGGGGACAAAATATCCCCAGGAGGCAAAAAAACCTGTAATTTTTACAACTAATGTCCCCACAATAAGAAACTCAATTTTATAAAAAAAAAAAAAAAAAAAATGTGAATACAATCAAAAAACCAAAAGTGCCAAAAATCTTGTATTTTGTTCGGTTCGTTATGGTTAAGGTTAGGGCTGGGTAAGGGTTAGGGTTGTCATAGCTGGGATTAGGGTAAGGCAAATAGAAATGAATGGGACATTCCCACAATGTTATAAAAATATGACTGCATGTGTTTGTGTGTATGCATAATTAAAACATAATAACCCTTTTGAAAAATTCTAAAATTGAAATCACTTGAAATGAACAGCATCCAATTGCTTATATATGACTTTTAAACAGTGGAGCATTTGATCTCTACAGTTCTGGTAATCAGCCGACTCACATTTTAGAAGACAAATTTTTCATAGGGTTCTGCCCACACTCTTATTCCAATAGTGTTCTGAATTGCTTTAATTGTGTTTCCTCCTGTCTGAAATATAGGATTTTCTATTTTTTTGGAGTGTGATCTTGGTCTCGCTGTGATCCCATTCAATGAATACTTTCTTAGTAAAGCAGGCTGTGTAAAGTAAGGGAGTGGCATTGCCATGCACTAACATGTAGCTCTGATGTTGTAAGCCTGTCAGACCACATGATTTACCTGCTTCAGGACGATGGTGAGGGGAAAAGGCGTGACCTGTAAAAGACCTGTAATGGCAGAAAGCTATTCTTAGACTTAGACTTAGATCCTATCGTGGTATAAGCATATTGGGCATCAAGTGTTTTACAACGTTTCCGGTCTTTGGCAGAGGTCTCGACTTTGTCCCAACTGATGTTCAGCACCTTAAAGTCTTATACGAACGTTCTTCACCAAGTCTTCCATGGGCATCGTCTTGATCGTTTATCATCAGAAGGTACCCATGTCATCGCCGTCTTTGACGGCGGTGTGAAGTTTGCATGAGCCACTTTTTGTAGAACCTCTTCATTAGTGATGTGATCATAGTATCGGATCTTGAGAATTAAGCATAGACACCTCTGCTGAAATACGTAAAGCTTCTTGTTGATACTTACGGACGCCTTCTAGGTTTCACTGGCATAAATGGCCATAGGAATCACGATAGAGGTAAGCAGGTGGAGCTTGATCTTCAGGGAGATGGATGGCGAGGACCAGATGTTGTTCATCCTCCAGAAGACTGCCATCGCCTTCTCGATGCGACACTTCACATCTGCTTCTGCATCTCTGTGTTTGGTGATCACACTACCCAAGTAGGTGAATCTCTCTGCTTCCTTCAGCCACTTCGGTCCAATCATAACTCCCCTCGTTTGGGCCGCACCACATATGTTCGTGATCTTTCACTTATCAGCATAGATCCTGAGGCCAATCTTGGTGGCCGTCGTATTCTGCAGCTTCATCTCATCCTCCTCGAGCAAGGCGATGTCATCAGTGAAATCCAGGTCACCGAGGCGATCCTGCTCAGTCCAGTGGATATTGGCTCCAATGCGCAACCCTGCTTTGTCGCATGACATAGTCCAGAGCAACGAGGAAGAGGAGCGGGGACAGGATACAGCCTGGTCTCACCCTGGCTGTGATTTCGAAAAAGTCTGTGTGGCCATTTTCAGTCTTGATACAGCAGCTAGATTGCTAATACAGATCTTTAAAGATGGTAATGAAGGCTGTTGGTATGCCATAGGAGCACAGGATTCACTAGAGGGACTCTCGACTCTCGATGTTGTTGAAGGTTCGCCCATCTGGTGACTGCCAAGTGTTCTTGTGGATCTGCCAGTGTTGAAAGTGTGTGTTACTAACAAATAGCCCGTTGTGTTCACAGAAGGATACCAGCCGTTCGCCATTGTCGTTGAGGTGTTTAGATAATGCATGGGCTCCAATCACGCCTTCAAATCCATGCCAATCACCTCCCAATTAGGTGTTGAAGTCTCCAGTCAAGATCTTCAGGTCATAGTCTGGGATGTCATCAAAGATGTCCTGGAGCTGCTCGTAGAAATCACCCTCTACTGCGTCCTTTGTGCCCTCCATTAGCGCATATACTTGTACGATGGTTGCTTTGGCATGTCCATAGATGAAACGAGATGTGATAATCCGATCGTTGACGGGTTTCCCACTGACTAATGCTCTCTTTGTATGTTCACTCAAGATCATGCTGACGCCCCGTTCATGCCTTTCATCATGTCAAGCATACAAGATGTTCTTGCCGTCGTTGGTGATTCAGCAATTTCCTGTTCATCTGGTTTCGCTGACTCCCAGAATGTCCAGTTGGTAATTATTGAATTCTCATAGCAATTGAGCGATTCGTCCACTTTGATACAATGTCTGTACATTCCAACTTTTGTGATATTCTTGGCGGAGAAGGTCACCTTCGACTTCAGGCACCGGATACCAATGTTGGTTTTCTCCGACGCCGTCACTTGGTTCAAAATTGGTCCCTCCAGTTGCTTCAGAAATTTTTGAGATTTTGCTTGTTGTTTCCATAGCAGTTGTGATTTCTGTGAGGATGGGTTGCTAGCCTAACACTCATCCCTCCTCATTTCTGTCAGGTGTGTGCTTGGAAGGATTCCGAGATGGGTTGAGGAGTGACACAAAGGTTTATTATACAAAGGGGTTAAGGTCCAAAATGTAAAGACAGGGGGTCACCAAGGGACAATCCGAGAGGCAGGACCACGGCAGGACCAATGCAGGGACAGGCAGGACTAAGGGAGGACCAAGGTAGGGACAGGCAGGACCAAGCAGGAAACATACAGTGGTTACGTCAATGACTGGTTTGGGGGAAAACAGGACTGGGAAGTGCCCCAGCAGGAATCCAAGGAGCAGGGCTCAGAGCAAGGCCCACTGGGTCCCACTCCAGATCCTCTGGTGGGGCATCATAGGGATTGACTCAGCTCGACCAGGTTGTGACCGAGGGGTCAGACGGGAGCCGGGAGGACTTCAGGGGGAGTCGACGGGGCCTGAGCAGGGGGAGCCGACGGGGCCTGAGCAGGGGATGGCAGGTGAATCCAAGCCTGGGCACCCGGTGAACAGGAGAGGCGGCCCGCTTGGGGCCGGGAGCCTGGACGACGGGAGAGGTGGCTAGCTCGGAGCCAGGAGCCTGGGATGAGGGCGAAGTGGAGGTGGCCTCTCCAGGTTGTTGCCGCCGTTTGTGCCTCTTGCACCAAGAGGGGGCAAGAACGCCGGTGGGCGGATCAGCATTCGGCTGCGGGGAGCCAGAGGATGGGTCGGCAGTCAGCTGTGGGGAGCCAGCAGATGGGTCAGCGGTTGGCTGCGGGGAGCCAGCGGACAGGTCGGCGGTTGCCTGCGGGGAGCCAGTGGACAGATATGCAACCACCCACTTAACAATCTCTGTCACTCTTGACAGTAGACGTAGGATCTCCTCCGCCTCTTGGGGATCCGCATCAGGGGTAAGCCAGACAAGCCTCTGGTACATCAAACAAAATAGACTCCTGGCCTCGTGTGCCCTCCAGACCTTCCAATTTGTGCTTAGCTCCAGAGTGAGGTCCTGGAGGGCATAAAAGTCCGCCAAGAGAAGACGGGGCTGTTCCTGGGGTGCAGACCTCTCCTTGGACCTTAAAAATCAGGGCACTCATGGAACCCGATCGACTGAGTGTATAGACCCGCACAAGAGGGGAGGATAACCTGGTAGGTTGGGTCGTTGAAGGAGTCCAGTCATTCTGTCAGGTGTGTGCTTGGAAGGATTCTGAGACGGGTTGAGGAGTGACACAAAGGTTTATTATACAAAGGGGTTAAGGTCCAAAACATAAAGACAGGGGATCACCAAGGGACAATCCGAAAGGCAGGACCACAGCAGGACTACTGCAGCGACAGGAAGGACCAATGCAAGGATAGACAGGACCAGGCAGGAGCAAGGCAGGAGCAAGGCAGGAGCAAGGCAGGAAACACACAGTGGTGACGTCAATGATTGGACTGGGGGAAAACAGGACTGGGAAGTATTCTTAAAGACTAATAACGAGGGGAAAACACAGAACAGGTGTGCCCCATTAGGGCACACTGGGGAAACACAGAAGAAGCAGGGAAGCAGGGCATGACACTTTCACATCTGGGCTTGGAACCGGCAATGGCAGAGATAAGCTATTCTTAACTTTTTAAAAAATTATGTTTAGCGTTTTTGTGAATCTGTAAAATACGGAATCATAAAATATTGCGTTATGTTCTTGTAATTTTAATAATGCTGCCACTGAATTTCTTTGATATATGAAAGAAAAAGCATGGTATTGGTCATTATTTGCATTAGCCTTATTTCATGAATGATTATAGAAATGAAGAGAGGATAAAAAGATTCCTGGTGTTTGATGAATGCTTGGTTAGTTAAATCATTGTATCATTTGACTGTTGCTAAGATTAGGCTGCCTAATTAATCACGACCCAGCATGCATAGTGTTGGAAACCAGGGATCCATAGTATGGACTAAAATGGGTAGAGAGATCTACAATGGCTGTAGCTTTCTGTAGTGCTGACTGGGTGACTGAACTGGCCCATGACAGCCTCAAAGATACCCCCACCACACACACGCACACACATACCCCTGTCCTGGAGTTTGCAGGCTCTTGATTTGAAAAGAATTTTCAGTGCATATCATTCTCAGCAACTAACTTTTTGAGTTTACCCAAACGGTTTGGCTAAAATGTTCTCATCAATAAACAAGATCTCATTTTCAAAAAGGTGGCAGAAGGTGTCTCCACCCGTCAAAAAGTCATTATTATATAGCATATATATATATATATATATATTTTATGATATTTTAATATGCGCAATTTCATTTTACCTTTGATTTATGTATTTTTGTGTTAGTTTCCCAAGTGTAAACTTGTATAAAATTTGCCCTAAATGTAGAAATTCAGTATTAACTGTATGAATGGAATTACCTTCTCCTACATACCGCACATTTGTACGTTGAAATAATTGAATAGTGGCGGTTATTCGTTGGTACGAGTCTTTTTGTCACATACTGCGTACCCCATGAGTCTCCAGTCGATTTATGAACTGATTGATGACGCTCTATAGAATAAACAGTGTTCTTAAGGTAATGTCATTTAACTGACAGCTCTGTTTGATGCTGTGCACCTGGGATTGAAATTATCCTTTTTTTGGAACGAAGAATACTATTCGGTTTTTTTATGTATTGATATAAGACCTTGGCTCATTTTGTTTTTTATAATAATCCTCTATTTATTATAATAGAACACAGCATCACAGTATTACTTTCCTTTCAGCCTTCAGGCTCAATGGCTACACCCACAGAGTTCCTGACCAGTTCACCTTCGCCTTGTTACCCCCTGATCGCTGCTCTTTCTTAATATTTCAAAGACAGCGGGCGGGAATGACTAAATCATGCATGGTTATCGTTTCTCCATGATTTTCCTTCGTGTTTGACAGGCGGATTTGAAGCATCCATTCGATCTACAGTAGACACTGAAGAGAGGCACCGTAATCCCATGTGTATGCTGGTTAACCACAGCAGTAGCAGTGATGGAGATGTTGTAGTGAACGCTAATCTTGGACCGTAAGAAGCTGAGATGTTGCAGTGATTTCGGTCTGAACTGTGATCTTGGACCGTAAGAAGCTGAGATGTTGCAGTGATTTCGGTCTGAACTGTGATCTTGGACCGTAAGAAGCTGAGAT
>JAACJT020023516.1:0-22162 GCA_009936485.2 Gymnarchus niloticus | reverse complement strand
TCCTTGCCACTGTCGCCTTTGGCTTACTCTCTGGGGACTGTGGGCCCGGGACTATGTAAAGCGCTTTGTGACCGTGCACCGTGTTAAAAGCGCTATATAAATAAAATTGAATTGAATTGAATTGAATTGAGACTAAAGTTTTGGATCTCAGATTTGTGAATCTGAATACTAAGTGAGATCTTCCAAAAGCATTGCATGCATAGTGAACTCTGGGGGGAGTGATGACAGATTGTGTGAGTTGTGTGGCTAATAACAAGATGTGTGAGGTATAAGAGTACAGACGAGATATGAGACTAATGACAGTCAAATGGCAGAATTTGTAAGGTAACAAGAGAAGAAACGTGGCGTGTGACTGGAATGACACAATGTGCGATGCTGGAGCAGCTCCAGACTTTTTCCAGGGGAGGGCCACGGAAGGGTAACAGTTAAATGGGGGTCCATCTGAAGAGGTAACATGATGACTGTAACCAACATCTTTCTACTATGTGCATAAAATGAAAGCACTATATTTTCCTAAACACCAAATTATCATAGCTATGTCTTGTTGTGCGTGTGTTTATTCAGAAAGGAAATCATCAAATATTCCCAGTAATTTCTTCCAGTCATTGACTAAAAACAAGTCAGACATATATGACTGCTTAATTTTGTTTTATTTTTCTATTACATTGCACTTTTTCATTAACATGCATTCAACACAAAAGTCCAGACTTCAAAAAAAAGGCTTCAAAACAACTATATTCCATGGATATTCCACGATTCGGGTCGCACTGCAAATCCGTAGGTTCTCCAGGCTACAAAAGCAACCTGCACCAGTTTAGCTTCAGCCCTGCCTTCAGGTTCCGGGTTAACTGCTGCTATCTGGTTTCTTCTCAGGAGAGTTTCTTTCTTCACATGGTGCCTGGCACCCACAATATCTTGCTACCGCCAGTCCATGGCATGGTTCTGTTCTCCCTGGTGATACCTTCCAGTACTATTGCCGTGGTGTGAATGAATTCCAATACTGGCAGGTACACTTTAGTGGCTACGGAAAGGAGAGGTGGAGCGTCAATGCAGAAAACAAACATAGGTAACAGCTTAAAAGACACCTGAGTTAATATCACACTAGCTGAACACAGACATACACGCACACCCTCAAACACACATGCATTCACACATGGAAACATAGGTTTTCGCATGTGCTAAGATTTTCTATATTTTCAATGTTACCCACTTGATTTTCACAAAAATATTCTAGATACGCAATATTCTTTGCTAGAGAATAATTGAATCATGTTTAGCATCTTTCAAGTATGTTTATTAGCAAGAAAATTGATCATATGTTAGATTGATCAAAGTAGCCATCTCTAGCACCTACAACAGCAGGGCAAACTGAGGCATTCATTCTACAAGGGACATTAAATATTGCTCTGTGAGTTCATTCCAACACTCCTGGAGCATTGTCCACAGGTGTGATGTACTAGTTGGCTGCTTCATCTTGACCTTTCTGTCTAGTTCATCCCAAACCAATTCTATCGGGTTCAGGTTAAGCAACTGTGGTGACCAGGCAATGAGTTTCAGCTTGTCTTCTTATTCAATTTATAAATCGTTCTAACACAATCTGGAGGTATGTTTCGGGTCATTGTCCTGTTGCATAATGAATGGCTGATCAATGAGTCTGTTGCGTGATGGAATGGCATATGGCTGCAGGATGCAATGGTAGCCTTGACTGGCATTACCATGAAATGGACTAGGAAGTGGCCATGTGCTTGGGAGAATTTATTGATAGAGAACCTTCAGACACCTATTTTCTGTTGCCCCACACCATACCTGTTACCACTATAATGCCAAATACACAGTTTCCTCCATGTCTTAGTTTGATTTACTTGTCAAACATGAAAAATTATTGAGCACTGCAGAATCCTGGTCAACACAGCAAGCAAAATGCTTGTAAGCCCTGGATGGTGAATGTGAAACACAGCTGTGTGGTTTACTGGTACAGAAAGAGATGGAAACAGCTAACACGATCAGTTCCCTGTGATTATGGGCACCAACTATCATTTACTTTCCAGTGCTTTTAGCTTTGTGTGGGATAACGAAACTTGTGGTTGGGAAGTTCTCATCACTTCAAAACCACTTTTGTAGACCTAGAACATGGAACAGGAAAAAAAAAAAAAAAAAAAAACCAAAACCCCCAACCCAGGAAAAAAAAAAAAAAAAAAAAAAAAAAAGTTTTCTGCACATTTTTTTAATTGAGCAGACGTTGAGAACCCAAGTTCTTAAAGTGACAGGCAGCTATTTTTATGTATAATTTCATCACAAAACCTAATTTTACATGATAGGTTCCTTCAGCTGGAATTTCTCTCCCTTCAGGTTCAGACCACCACTTTTCACATCCCTGCTAGATAATGTGTAGATATTGAGGAATAGGGCAATACTGGCTATGCGTGTCTGTATACCATCTTCATATTATGGTGTGGGGACAGAATGTCTCCAAGAGGTAATAAAACATTTTTACCTTGTGGGGAAATTTGTCATATTTCCACAAGGGAAAACTCAAATTTATAAAAGTCTGAATACAATTTAAAAAAAAAAAAAAAGCCCAAAAAGCCAAAAGTCTTGTATTTTGTTGGGTTACTTTTAGTTAACATTAGGGGTGGGTAAAGGTTAGGGTTGTCAGTTAGGATTAAACCCATAGAAATTAAGGGAAGGTCCCCACAAACATGTGTAAGAGAGAGAGACACACACAATGCAGAGGATCAAAGCCTCCTGTCAGGTTCAAAGTGGCTTCCTCTCAACAATGGTGGTCAAAAAAGGAGACGTCTATTAGACAACACATAATGCTTCCCCAGGAAAAGCAGTGCTGATTTGTCAGTCTGATATAGAACAAACGAGGCCTGACATCTTCTCATAAGCAATTATAACAGACAACATTGGGGAGGTGAACGACAGCATACAGAAATGTGGTACAGTAGCAGCTCACCACACAGCTAATGGGAACCTTAACACTCAGCAAATAAGAGTGTGTCAATTCAGCAGAGTGCACTTTGATTAAAACTAGCTGATTTCACTGTTTAAACTGCACACAAACAACCATCAATTGAATGGTAAGAAGCAGACCAATTTGTGGTTGTACCTACACTCTTAAAATATTTTCCTCAGTACAAGTTGCTACAAACATTAAAAAAACTCCATACTGTACATTCCCTATAAACACTCCCAATAATTAACAGCCTCCACCCCTTACCAGTACCTTAATTTTATTTACCAGCTTCCTTAACATGACAAAATCTCCCATGCTCAACATTATATACTTTACCTGTAATGATTCAGAACACTGTAGGATACAATCGCAGAGTCACAAGGTTTAATTATAGTCAAAACAGGCAGGGTCAAAACTAGAACACGTAGGATTTCCAAAAGCCAGTGGAGCATATTCAATTTAAATTTTTTATTTATATAGCACCTTTAACAAGAAATACTGTCACAAAGCACTTCACATAGTCCAGGGTACAAGTTCCCTAGAGAGTAAGCCAATGGCAACAGTGGCAAGGAAAAACTCCCTCGAAAGGAAGAAACCTTAAGATGAGCATAGAAAACATTGTCATAGTCACAGTATCAATTCCAAGGTAGAGCAACAAGCACAGCAAACAGAACCAAAACAGGAGGCAGAAGGAGAAGTCAAAGAATCAGGGCCATATACTAGCATATACTCAAGCACTAATAAGCAGCCAGTAACAACTACAAAAATGCAATACCTCACAAGGAGGCAACTGAACTGCAGGGCTTATGTAGGAGATTGAACAAGGCACAACTGGAAACTGCTGGATGATAATGAACGAGGCACAGATGGTCAGTACTCAGGAGATGATGAACGAGAGTAGGTGTGGTGTGGCAGGTTAGAGGCAGTCTGACTTGGTGTGGGCGTAACATTACTGCACGTGCTAAATTATGAGGTAGAGAAATCCTTCAAAATATACATTTTTTGAAAAATATTTATTACAGCATAAAACTAATATGGAACACTTGCACCTTTATTTATTAACTTGTTTTAACATTCCCAAAGAATACATTAGAGGGTCAGCTCAGGTTGGACGGTTTGGAGACAAAGCCAGAGAGGCGAGATTGCGTTGGTTTGGACATGTGCAGAGGAGAGATGCTGAGTATATTGGGAGAAAGATGCTGAGGATGGAGCTGCCAGGCAAGAGGAAAAGAGGAACTCCAAAGAGGAGGTTTATGGATGTGGTGAGAGAGGACATGCAGGTGGTTGGGGTGACAGAACAGGATGCAGAGGACAGGAAGAAATGGAAACAGATGATCCCCTTTGGCGGCCCCTAGAAGGACTGGCTGAAAGTGGAAGAAGAAGATTTCCAGTAGGTAGCAAAGCCACATGTAGACAATGAAAGAATCAAGGAAAATCCTTAGATAGGTCAATTTGGTAGATGTTGAAGCTGAAATTTTCATCTCAAATAAACTTCAAAAAATGTAACACCACCAGGGTGTCAAAGAGGGAATATACAGTCATGTTGCCTGTTTGAAGCAGAAGTTTTGGAGGCAAAATTTGTTTCCTCCAATTTAGGTTACTGGAGTCTCCAATCACGACTTGAGTAAAATGCTGAATTGGGGGAGGGTTAGGGTTAGTAAGCAGGGACAACCTTGGCTGGGATGCTGGTGCAGTTTGTGAAATGTCACTGGCATGTGGGTGGAAATCTGTGCAGCAGGGAAAAGAAGCAGGAGAGTATGATTCATGTAAAGAAAGGAAGTTTCTTCTTAATTATATGAATATGAAACAAGGACAATGGCCCATATTGGAAAACAAACAGCCTTCTAAGATGTGCCTGAAAGCCCTCAAAGCTCATCGAAACTGAGCAAAATAAAATCTATGAACATTTAACATCTGGAGTATCGTCTCCCCACACAGATCTACATTAGTCTGCATCTCTTTCAGTCTGCCCAGGTGACCCTGTGACAAGTAATGAAGCAGTTGTACCAGAGCCAGCTGAGTATCATTAACCTGGGCCAGTGGTCACAGTGTTGGTGATCAGCTGTCACGAAGATCCCAGACCAAATGGCGCCATAAATTGTGCTAACCCAAGTGCAGTCATGGAGCCAATATTTTACACACCTTCCCAAAATGTTCTGGTACCTACAGTGTCATTGCACCAGTCACACCAGAAGAAACCCTTCGGACCACTTATACGCCAGAATTCTAATTCAGCATTTAACAGTATGCACAGGACTGATCTCATCCTCAGACAAACCTCCCAGATGAAGACTGTCTTGTGGGTTGGGAGGAATGTAGGAGATTCTCTCTGAATGGCTGGTTAAGAAATTGTAAGATCTGGGCAGAGAGAAGGTTTATTTCGTATCCCTAAAACAAATAGTGTTAGGCTTTGGGTTTAAACAAGGGTGCAGCATTTCTTTGCGAATGTATATTTAAGTGTGTGTCACATCCACAAGAACAAAGAAGGATGAGGAGGCAGGCGTAGGGCAACTGGAAGGGATTTATTCCAAACAAATTCAAGAAACAAGATCACGAGGAACCCTAAACCAGGAATGAGCAGAGTAACAGACAGCATGAGGGTGTAACATCAATGACCAGACTAGGGACCACAGGACTGGGAAGCACTTTTATACATGATTAACGAGGGGTCAAACGAGAGGCAGATGGAGAGAGTCACTGAAGTTGAAAACGAGGGTAAACTCTAGACAGGTGTGGCTCATTAGTCCCACGCGAGGGAAGAAACAGGAAGGCCAGAAGACAGGGTATGACAGTGTGGACCTCCAGGTTGAGGGTTGAATGGTCCCATGACCTTGCAGTGTTTATGCCCCAATGTGAAAACATCAGCAATGCAGTTGGCATTTGCCTAAGTCTACTTTGGGAGCGGCATCCAGAAGCAGCGCTCCTTCGCCAGGTATGGGTGCCTGCCGGGTTCCACTTCTGATGCCAGCACCAGAACATAAAAGTGCCGGGTTAGTGCAAATTAATTCCATTTGATTTCAGGAAGCCTTATCCGATTAATATGCTTGGCAGTGTTAATTCATCACTATGCAATATGAGTTTGCATTTTGGTCACGGAAGATAAACTTGTGACTGAGCGGCTCATACTATGAAGTTTTAAATGTCAGTCCAGAAGCACGTTTAGAAGAATCAAAACAAAATGCCAAAAATTGTAGCCCCATAACAAAATGACAAATGATGAATCTTAGCGTTACTTTGTTTTGCCATCAATGCTCAGCCTTCCAGTTTGAATCTACAAAGCATTCTGAAAAGTTCACATGCCCTACTTTGTTGGAGAAGTTTGTCCACAGCAGTAAAAATTTCAGCATTGCAGGATGCCAAGACAATGCCCCAGATGGAGTCAGAAGCATTAATTCAGCTTTGAATGGAACTAC
The DNA here is from genome assembly GCA_009936485.2 of Gymnarchus niloticus. NCBI lineage: Eukaryota > Metazoa > Chordata > Actinopteri > Osteoglossiformes > Gymnarchidae > Gymnarchus > Gymnarchus niloticus. Next base: position 15,790 of record JAACJT020023516.1, on the reverse strand, counting down.
CTTCAATTTTTCCAAGCCTATTACCCTACATAGAGTTACATGGAGCCTATTCCAGGCAGTTTAAGGCACATGTTGAGGGACACCCAATACAGGCCACAGTCACACACCATGGGTAATTTAGAAATGCCACACAGCCTCATCCACACATCTTTGGATTGTGTGAGGAAACCCACAAAGCATGAACAAACTGCATGCAGACAGAGCAGAGGAGGGATTCAAACCCCCAATCTTGGAGGTGTGAGGCAACAGTGCTAATCAGCAACCCACCATGCCTCCCTTTGAATGGATCTTAATTATTAAAATTAACTTTAGCCACTGGCCAGCATTAGAACATGTTAATTGTAATTACCTGGTTAGTGAGGGTCTTGTTATTCATCTCTGTATTGACTCATTTTTGTTAAGGACTAATTAACAGCCTCCTTGTTGCTGACTCAACAGAGATGTTCTTTAAAGAGGAGGCTTAATCTTATGCACCCCCCCACACCCACACACACGGCCCCCACCACACACATATTATTGCTTCTCAGTGGCCTCTTCCACTCACGGGGGGGTGTTCCATCAAACCCCTATCAGCTACCTTTGTTACGTGTAATTTTGTTTTTTTTAAGGATAACGAGGGCAAACAAAGACATGAATTGTCAGCTTAGATTAGCCGACAGATACTCCTGCAAAGCCACAAAACACTCAAGGTCATTGATGACACAAACCCTGACTGACACCTTACTCTCAGAGAGAATTTATACAATAAACCTTAGTGGTGAGATATATCTGACATATGGGCTATTACAATATAGTAGCTCCTTAGCTGCAACATGGCATACAAATTACAGAACTGCAAACAAAGGATTATCCATATACAGTATATCAAATATTTTGGCATTTTTATTGTTATAAGGTAATACGTGATTACCAAAACCTTTATGCAAGTATGCCAAAAATATAGCATGTATTGAGATACTCATTCATGATAATGATTTAGGAGATTTATTTATAGAGACCAACACACCTATAATGGGATGTTGATTTTGAGATGTTGTACTTAAATGTTTTGGTCTTAAGAAGATATCTAAACAGGGGGAAAATCAAATAATCTATACGAATGAAGGTTTTTGATTAGTCCCTTTGTGTGGAAAAAAGGCAGACTCCATCTAAATTTATGCACATGCACACTGATTACTGGCTCCTGTTTTTATAGTGAATCCTGCTCAATGGCATCTCAAAAATTTCAGTGTGCTGAGACAACTCGACCACTCACATCTCCCCAGCGAGGATACAGGCAAACCCTTAATGATGGAGAGGAGCTACTGTCTCTGAAATTGCCACTGGGAGCAACATGAAGCAAAAACCACACTAGTGTTTCTATGGCAACACAAGTTTGTCAGTCAGGCTTGTCAGTGCTTGCAGCTGTTATCTTTCAAACTGTAGAGTGTTAAAATATAAACCAGGCATGCTTTTGTAACAACTCGAACCTGCCAATCTGGAAGCAGATTCTGGATGTAGTTTAATTCTACTGAGATGTATATTCTTTTATTGGGATTTGAGTTATACAACAGGATGTAGATAATCCTAGGATGTGGATATTTCTGGTATTTGAGTTATCTACTGGATGTATTCCTGTTGCAATGTACACATAGGTTATGGCGTGCAGGTTGTTTCACTCACATACAGGCAGTTTCACTGTAAATATAAATGACAAAAGTCACAAAAACACCATTTTTCCTGAGACCTGAACCAACAGCTTCAAATTTCAGGTCATTGCTGCCAACGTGCAGTGTCCATGAGAGGGGTTTGTTTGTAACCTCCAGAGGTGGGAGGGTTGACACTGTGGATTGTCATTAACACCCGGATCCAATATGTCAGGGGAACAAGTGACTATTTACAAGCCTCCCATGAAGAAAGTATTTTTGGTCACCGTTAAGTCTGAGACCTTCCTTCGTGTCCCTGGCTACCCTATGGCAATCAGATGATCAATTGCAAAGCATGCAGAGCGCCACTTCTAACCGACACTCCAGAGGAAGCAAAGCTGTAAATATTAGCCACGCCCTGTTCACATGACATGTTCCTCTTGCTTCTGTACTCTCTTTCCCAAAGCTACCGAATGGTTCGTTAATCTTTGAAGCAGATTAGTACTTCTGACCATACTTCATGCACACATTTTCCATAAACACTTATCCAACACAAGGTCGCAGTAAGGCTGACACTTAGCCAGGAAAAGACAGGCCCTGGGGCAGAGATCCCTGCACAGGATGCCAACCCATCACAGGAGCCACTATGGACAATATAGAGACACCAATTCGCCTAAAAGTATGTTTTGGGACTGTGGGAAGAAACTGCAGAGCCCACAGAAACGTAGACAGAATATGTCAACTCTACACACACAGAGCTAGGGCATGGGGAGGGGACTGCAACTCACAACCCTGGAGGTGATCCACTGAGTCACATGTTACCCAAATAAGGGACCAAAACTCAAGGTGGTATGAAGTCACACCGAAATTAGACCACTGCAAATCAGCGGAAAAATCATTGAATGAGCAAATACGAAGGAAGTCAAATTTTAATTTCCAGGGGTTTAACTTCCAGTACTTTGGTTCCCACAGAAAAAGAAAGACATTTCTGAAAAACTTGGAATGGACGCTCTTGTATGTTGAAATATTGTGTTATAAATTCTTTAACTGCCCTAGTTAAGTGTCAAAGTCTGCATCTATCAACGGAGGAAAATTCCTTGTGCTCATTTGTGCTTGGCGAATAAAACTCAATTCTGTCTCTGAAATGCCAAGAGCAGAAACCGTAAACACACCATCAGCAGGCTGTCACACACCTCACAGGGATTTTTACTATTTCTAGGACTGATCTAAGGCCCTTATCTTTACCAAACCAATCCAGCAGAAGTGACTTTTCTCAGGGGTCCTACAACAAGGCCTCATCTGAGATTGGAGTCTGCTACTTTTGGATTGAGGTTCCACGTTCGTAACTGCAGCACTGCCTGGGGTCTACTGAATTTGTTCTTGAACTTCAGTGACTGCCTTAATGAAGGGCACAAGCAGAGTCTGACTCTAGTTTTTTATCACACCTTTGACTCCCAGACCGAATCGCTCTCCGCACACCAAAGGCTGTGATTCCGGCTGCAATATCAACAAGGCATAGAGTGCCAGGAAGTCCTCTTGGGACCTTCACAGAGAGTATATATATATCTGAATGTGGAGCTTGTTTGTTCTCAGTGAAATTTTAAAAAATTCTGCATAAAGCTCTAGTTTGCCACTTTGCTTCTCTTGGCAGACTCTTCTCCTACACATTCATTTTAGTGCTCCTTCTACAGTTACATCACAATGTTGGAGTTCAGCATTTATGCAGTTTGACTAATGCATTGCTTTAAGTACATAAATGCTCTTCATATTTTCTTCAGGTATGATGATGGATGAATTGAATGTTTTATGTTAACAATATTACAAACCTTTGCTGTAAATAAGTGACACATTGGCTCAGTGGGTAGCACTGGTGCCTCATACTTTTAGGATAAGATGTTCCCATCCCAGCCCCTGCTGTGTTTGGGGGATTTGTCCTCCCTTTGTTGTTTGGGCTTCCACCAGGTATTCCAGTTTACACTGGGCAGTCCAGTTAGGCAAACTGGTTTCTCTGGACTGCTGTGTGTCATGCATGTGTGTGTCCTCTGCAAGAGTGGTTTCCTATTCAGGGGTCCTTGCCATGCACTCCAAGCTTCCAGCACTGGATAGGAATTGAAAGAGGAATGGAATTAAATATATCTTAAGCAAAGATTACTGTCATCTCGTCCTCCTCCGAGCCACCACCAGGTGAAGCCCCTGTCCCAATCCTCCTCGATCCTATCCTGTTTCTCACCTGCTGTCAATTACCACTGAGCCCTATATATACCCTGAATGTGTGGTTATTGCTTGTTGTGTCATTAAACCAGTTTATCCCTTTGGCTACCCTGCGTTCCCAGTGGTCTCCCTGACCGTTCCCCTACTCACCATCCCATCAGACCTGCTCCCAACTGGCTCTGTTCCCTTCACCTTTGTCCTAGTTTTGCCCATCCAGTGTAGGGCTGACCCTCGTCCCAGTAAAGTCACCTTCATTATTTTCTGTATCTCTGCGTCTTGGTCGTTCTACTCCATCCATTGTCCCACCAGGCCTCAACTGTACTAAACATCTGTAAGTCCATAAGCAGCTAATAGCAGGTTATTTCCACTCTATCCAAAAACATCTCTCAGAGCTGAGTCATTTGCGGTTGCATTGTTCCATGAACGTATTCTGTGGCCCCTGTGGGAATCTGCAGACATGTACTTGGCTTGTGTGTAGCAGCCAGGGACCGGAGTTAAACCTGTATCGTTACAACCTGCCAGGCGAGACTCTACTTTGGTCACCAACCCCAGTCCCTGCTGCTTTCATAACCCAATGCCTCTTTTGCTTCAGGTGTGTATTTTTATGTCTTTAGTTTTCATTCTTCCATATTCTTGTTTAGCCAGTCCCCAGACGTGTCCCCAGACAACGTCCCCGACACTTCCCCCCTTTCCCACGTCACATGTTTTCGTATGCCATCAAACCTGGAGCCAGGCTTACAGTTGAAGACTGTGACGGATCACGAGCTGCTACTACAGCATGGCTTTCTCCCAATGCAGTCAATGCCGGCAGTATACAAAAATGTCAAGACAGCGAGTGACATAATTAGCATTTCCTTGACAAGGGACTACACTTCTTCCAAAGGCAGGGCAAATATGCATAATGTAGGCGTGAAGTTTTGTGATGGCTGGAGGAGTTTGATGCCAGCAGGATGAGGCTTTTTGCAAAACGATTCAAATGATCTTCACATCTGTCTGTGACTCCAGAAGGAGCTGTTAGAGAATGGACAGAGCAAACGCTAGGCTCCTGGCTGTAAAACTTTAACATTCCTAAAAAATGCAGTTTTACATTCCAAATGTTTTTTGGAACATACTTCCTGAGCAGCTTTTATCATTTCTGCACACAACGCTTTGATTCTGTTACATAAAAAAATGATCACATATTATCATAGCACTACTATATGTAAAGAGGAAATAAAATAGGCATTAAAGGATACACTTTGCTATCCTGCAAGGGCAGTTAGGGTTAACCCACACCCTCAGCATGCTGCATGGACCTTGGCCACTTTTGAGTAGCACTCAAATACACTTCAGGAACCTTCTTAGGCCCGATACACTCAAATTCAATAGTAAAACTACCAGCTTAAGGATAACGACTTTTCGTGTCTTTGGTGACAGATATTTTTTGCTCCAAACAGAAACAACAAAAGGTGTTATTGTGTTCAGTCAGTCTTCAAAGGCTGCAATTTTTGCCCTGAACTCCCAGGCTACGTTGTTTCTGAGGACCAGTAGCAGCTGAACTCAGATTAAGTAATTTTTTGCCCGGATACAGTTGCCTGCTTTTGCAGGTGTGAATAATTTCTTGGTAGGAACACTTGGCCCAAACAAGAAGTTTGAGACATTGGTGTCACGGTGTAGCACAACCAGACCAGCTTGGTATCAGGGTAACAGTGGACTCTCCACTGTCATAGGACCTTGTTTTCATTGATCTTGCTGAAAAAACCTGCAGGATGTCCTCACTCATTTCTTTCTGACGATCTGACCCTCTATTATAGTGTAACCCATGCATACCCCCCCCCCCCCCCAGCATGTCTCTATGGAAATGATGCCTGCAATCACTGCATTGCAACCTGAAACTCAAGTGAAGATCAAGAATTGACGAAATCTCGTCAAGAAGAATTTAAATATCTATAATTATTTTTTCCATCCATCTTCCAACAACAAGGGTTATTTGGGGGTCTGACACATATCCAGGCAAAACAGATCACAAAGCAGGGGTACACTGGATGGGATGTCAGTTCATTGCAGGAAGTATATATTTTACAAGTATAAAAAACATTTTTGCTGCACTGCCTTGCTATAAATGTGAAGAATACTAAAACAAATGTTTTGTAAAGGTAAGGGTAATCTATACCAGCCATACAAATCTATACTAACACAATTAAAGGCTACAAGTAATAGAAATTATTTTTTTCTTCAGGTTCGTCAGGTTTATCTGTAGAATTTACTCAGATGTGACAGACACAGACTGGTGGTGATATTGTGCTGGCAGTCATACGGCTCTCATTGGCAATGTCAGACAGGGGGATGGACTAATTCCAGCTACTCTCATCTGAATGAAAGTGAGCTTAGTTAGATCACTGTAGTGCTTTAAGTCATTGTTATGAGTCAGTCACAAGGCAGATGTGTGGCCTCAGAATGCTCTGAGTTATGCAATATCTCTCTCTCTCTCTCTCGCCCTAGAACTGTCTGAAATTCTCTAATGCTGTCACCTCACTGGTTTCCAGGCCGAAAACTGATCATGACATCAGGATCCAGTTATTCACGAGCAATGTGACTGTTTAAACAAATGGATTTGTAAATGGTGGGAGTGGACTCACAGAGGCACAGAGGTTTTCAACCCAGGTTATAGGCCATTCCACTCTTCATAGACTTCCTTGGGTCTTGGATAAACACTCCTGCTGCAAGGTGGCGAGGAGACCCACGCTGAGGACCAGCCTGGTCTACATCTAACATGGTCAAATGAACCAGAAATAGGAAAGGCCTTAAAAAGAAGAATGTTAACAACTCTGTCAGCATGCTAAGATCATCTTAAGTCTGGTGCCAAATAGGTTAGCCATTTTGGTTCCGTTTCTGGATTCAGAAAATTCCAATGCACATTTGGGCATAAGGGAAAACGAAACAAAAAAAAAAAAAAAAGCAGATGGAAACATCATACGTGCCTGTGATACCCAACACCTGAAGATGAATTCTCATTTCAAAAGTGCTGCTTTGTATTTGGGGGATAAAACCTATCCTGAGACCTTGACTCGTCTGACAAGAAAGAAAGGGCTGAGACAATTTTGCTATGTAAAGGAAAGGCCTTCCCAGCTTTCAGTCTCCCTTCAGTTCCCCTTTCTCTAAAACCGTTCAGCACAACACTGGAACTAAGCTTGTGGGTGCTGATAGAAGGCATCATCTTACCCCGATTTGGCAGGGATGGACCAATATTCATTTTTTAATGTCATTTTTTTGGCTGGTCGACTGCCACTGCAGCTAATTAACAGTTTTGCTGGCTGAGCTGGGGGGGTGGGTGGGTAACAAATGACAGGAAGTCACCATTCTTGCTCCAAAAGATAGAAATGCAAAACAAAGACCAAACAATGGACGATGAACAAGATTCCTGAGCGTAGCACCCCTGTGTACAGGCAGAAAGCTCTTTGTAAGCAGACGAACACACTGGTCATTCACCACCCACAAACATAAACTGTCATAAAATGAAATAATGTCATTCATTGAAAAGCATGGCTATTTTAAGAATTGTAGTTGATTTCAATTTTACCACGCTGGATAACAAATCAGAACAGAAACGAATAATCATGCTTCATTTATTATGCCTTTTCTGCACAAAAATAATCATTGTGAATCCTTACATTTCTACTTTTCAGTCACCATCAACTCCCTGACCAGTTCGAGTATAGACAGACCCCCAATCTAAAAAAGAAAACGTGGCTATGAGTGAAAATGCCCAGCATCTCTCTTGCACACATTTTTTCAGCTATAATCTCATGTTTCTAACAGCTATACTACCAGCTTCCCGCTATTTAAACCTGCTGTTCCAAAAAAGGTGCTTATATAAGAGACCCCCAGTGCAAAATTGTGATTTGAGCTTTCTGTTATGTGTTTGCTTGGGAGACAAAAATAAAACACCTTCTGGTTTTTACACCCTGCCCAGTTCCTTTTCAGAAGTAGATCACTCAAAGGTACAAGAACAAATTTAACCTACCGTTAAAAGAGTCACCTCCTTAATCACCACCCAACCCATAACTGTACCATCTCTTCTGGCAGCTATGCCACAAGGTTCTTATTTGTAGCTAAAACGAATGCATTTATCAGCACCTTTGATGGACGTCACAGGGTCCTTGTTCCAAAGGCTGCTACTGAGACCTGGCATGCAGCTGCATCCTTGCAACATAACATGCATGGCAAGTCCATAGTTAATACACCTCCAGTGTTACGCTGTCTCGGGCCAAGGGGCGCTCTGTCTTGTCCCTGTCCTTGAATTCCGCTGGCCCCAATTCAACAAGGTTTACAGCTGTGTGTGGAAGTCGGCCTCATACATCATAGCGTCAGTAGGACTGAACTTTAAGTGACAGCCTCATTTTGAGTGTCAACATTTACCACACATTAATAGAGTTTGGTCTCATTTTATCACAGTAAACAATTACAAAGGGGTGCTGTATAACATTTAATATCATTTAAAGTGTAGAAGTAAACGTGTTTATCATTATTTAATGAGAGAAATTGGTCATATCAACCTCAATAAATGTGATGAAAGACTGCTGTACTGCTGAAAGCCTTCATTTAGGGGCCTGAAAATACACCAAGGAAAGAAAAGGTGTTTGAAGGAGGAAGAACAAGAGCATCACATTGATCAGTACTTTCTTAGCCAGTCAAGTCAGTCGAGTGAATTCCAGCGACCGGAGCCAAACCAAAGTTTGCAGGATATCGGTACCCCTGTATCAAAGGAGGTAACAGATGCAGGAGTTGAGGAGTGTGTAGAGCCTACCCAGCCAAGAAAACCTGCAAGGGAGAGGAAGACCTTTGAGAACAAGCCTGAGGTGAAATGGCCTGGAGCTTCAGAAAAGGCAGAATGGGAGGCCATCGATATAGACTTGAGCATTATTCTAGAAAGGATAAGGAATGCAGTTGAGAGGGAATTGGAGAAGATGGGGAACATCATTTATGATTATGGAGCTGAGAAATATGGAGTAAGAGAGAGAAAGCAGAAGGCGTCAACGATAGAGAGCAAGTCCAAAAGGCAGCAAGAGATAGAACGCCTGATACAACAGAGGAGGCAGCTCTAAAAGCAGCGGAGGAAGACTTCAGAATGTGAAAAGGAGGGAGTCAACAAACTCCAGGTAAGCATCAAAAGCTCCTCTCATAGGTGAGCAGAGAACCTACAGAAGAATTGGAAAAGAAAAGGACGGGCAAGAGTTTGTTTTTTTAAGGATCTTTCAAATTTGTGAAATTTCTTTTCACTGAGAAGAAGGGAGGGACTTTGAAAACTTCAAAGCAGGCTCTGGAGGAGCATTTGAAAAAAAAAGTAGTCTGATCCAAAGAGGCATGGACAGATAGTGATTCCATCTGATATTCCACCCATAGAGCAGCCAGAGCACCAGATGGATGTGACCCCTGAAAAATGGAAAGAAGTGGAGACCACAGTAAGATGGGCAAGGTCATCATCAGCCCCAAGCCCTAATGAAGTCCCGTATAGGGAATACAGAAATATACCTGATGTTCTATGCTATCTGTGGAAGTTAATGAGAGTGGCCTGGGAGAAGCAAACCATACCTAAAGCTTGTCGCAGAGCAGGATGAGTATTAACTCCAAAAGAGACGGAGAATTGAAAGATCGGCCAATTCTGACCCATCTGCCTCCTAAATGTTGAGTGCAAGATTTTCTTCGGTGTTATAGCCCAAATGTTAAAGAACTACCCAGAGATAAACAAACCCGTGGGCATAGCAGTTCAAAAAGCTGGAGTTCCAGGATTCTCGGGATGCCTGGAGCATTCCAGCATGATCTGGCACCAAATCCAATTGGCCAAGAGAGAAAGAACTTCATGTCATTTTCCTCGATCTTACTGATGCATTTGGCTCTGTTCCACATAGCCTCCATTGGGCTGCCTTCGACTTTTTTATAGTGCCAGAGCTCCTCACCAGCTTGGTTAAGGCTTACTTTCAAGACCTGCAGTTCTGCTTCACCACACCAGATTTTACCACCACATGGCAGCTTCCTGAGATTGGCGTAATGCACCATTTCTCCACTAGCCTTTACTATGGCTATGGAGGTAATTATCAAGGCTTCAAATGGATGGTTGATGGTGAGCATTTCAAGTCCAGAGTCCAGCTAACACCTATCATGGCCTAGATGGATGATATGACGACCCTTACTACCACAGCACCATGCACCACACGTCTCATAGGAAAGCTGCATGAGAACATCATATGGGCTAGAATGAAGATTAATCCATCCAAATCAAGAAGCACCTCCATCATCAAAGGGAAGCTGTCTGACCACAGGGTCTCCATTGATGAGGAATCAAGTCCAATGATGTCTGAGAAACCTGTTAAAAGCCTCAGAAGGTGGTATAACACAATCCTCAAAGACTGTGAACAGGTCCAGGAATTGAGGAAGGATGTAGGCAGAGGCCTTGAGAACATCAATCAGTCCATGCTGCATAGCAAGTTAAAAATTTGGTGCCTGCAGTTTGGCCTGCTACCCTGCTTGATGTGGCCACTAACAGTTTACAACATCCCCTTCATAAGAGTTGAGAAAATGGAGAGAATGAACAGCTCATACTGTATGTGAAGAAATGGCTGGGAGTCGCAAGGTGCCTGAGTACCACTGGCCTATATGGACAAGGAGTACTCAAGCTACTTCTCTCAAGGCTTGCAGAGGAGTTTAAATGAACTAAAGCAAAGCTAGAAAGGACCCTTTCAGAGTCTTGGGACACAGCAATAACAGTTATTGTGCCATCCTAGATAATAGGGCAGAAATGGATAACAAAGGAAGCAATACAGCTGTCTATGGTAGCCCTCCAGCATAATGATATTGTGGGCCATGTTAAACAGGGAAGAGAAGGCTTGTTTCTTTATAAAAGCAGACCTTCGCAAAAAAAGATTGAGTGGAGGAAGTTGGTAGTGCTGGAAATTCACAAATAGAAGTAGATGCCAAGGTGAGCAAAAGCCATCTTACTGGCCAAGCAGGGACTGTGGATGAGGTGGGAGAGTGTCGAGAAAAGGAAACTCAACTGGAAGGACTTATGGGAGATGGAAGCAAGCAGAATTAGCTTCCTGCTCAGAGCAACCTACGACGTTGTTCCTTCGCCTAAGAACCTAGGCAAAGATTCATCGTGCCTCCTGTGTTTGACACCTGCTACCCTCAGACACATCCTCACTGGTTGAAAAGTGAGCCTTTCCCAGGGTAGGTACACTTGCAGACACAACCTAGTGCTGAAGTGTCTGGCAGCAGTGTTGGTGGGTGGGAATATCCTGAACTAACCAATCAGGCATTAAATGAGACTTCAAAATCTGTGGTGGGTAGGAGTATTCCGAACATCCAACAAAGGCTGGCTATTACATTTTATTATGACAATGCTGTCACCAGTATTGATTAATTAGTTCAGGATACTCCCACCCACCACGAGTTTTGAAGTCTCATCTTTCTCATCACTACTGATACCTTCTAGTCCCCTGCAAACTGTTCTTCGGAAAATGAAACTAGGTATATGCTGCCCTCTTGTGGCGTTCATTGGCGTTATAAACATAGAATTAACCAAAGTAATGAAATCGATAACACCACACATATATGGTCAATGCATGTTTATTTGCTTGTTTGTGCGAATGACTGAAATACCGATCTACATTATATGTGTTGGAACATGTACAAAATATTCAGCTCTTCAGCCTAAAGACACGTTTTTTTTGGTTTTATTGATATACGCAAATTGGAAAGTACACTAATAAATAGTATTTCTAATAAATAGTACATGTCCTTCATTGACATCAGAAAAAAAGCAGGCGTGAGCTCGCAGTAGTTTCACACGCAATACACACTTACTGTCAAACATTAGGAAAAAAAAAATAATGTGAATATGTTAAAATATGAGAAAAGGCAACTGTGTAAATACAACTCTGTGACAAGATTCTCGGCAATTTTCATAATCATAAATGTTAACGATCTGTTATTCGTGCCATATACAACACTGAACAGTGTGCTCCGGGATGGTGATTATTTTCAGCCTTTATTGCTCGACCTCACTGTGCACATATAAAGAGAACAAATATTGCAGACCTATTTTATCCCCAGTCCGTTTTTTTTTTTAAAACCCATAACTGGCGACGACGAACCTAAAGGCAATGTCTTTGGTACTAAAGAAACTACTACAGCCCTGACAAGAGACTAACAGCTGTGCGCAACTGTTAAGTAAAGTGGGTGTAAGGTGCGGCCCACGTGTGTCCAATAAAGGATAATACTACGCATCCATCTTCTAACTGCTTATCCTGGTCAAAGTTGCCGGGTGGGAGAGGGGCTCGAAGCCTATCCCAGAAAGCAAAGGGCACAAGGCACACACACACACAAGTATTAATACACTATAAACAATTTTAAAATGAAAATCAGGATACCGACATAACCGGAGAAAACGGTGCAGAACACAAACTCCAGACACATAGCGCGGGTGATATTTAAACCACCGACCCTGGAGGTGTTACCCAGAACCACCGTACATCTATTTATTTAAAAGAAAAACCCGTATTTACAGGACAGTTTGAAATAAAACACAATTCAGTTGCTTCGTTGCACGTACTTGCGACAAACACTTTTAGTCCGGACAGATGTTTTATAAATTTAACAAATCTATACAGTATCCGCTCGCCTAACCACGGTGTCTCCGACCTTGAATCAGTGCTGGTGGGCGTATTAAGGAATTACTCTTAGGTAATGAGAAGGTGGACACTGCTGCAGTGCTTTGGTCCCTGATTAAGACTGTCCCTCCCGTTGTGGCGAGAGGGCTTACATTCGTGCGCAATGTGGGGTGAATGTACCCTCCTACCACTATTGCTGGTGATTTTGAGTTACTTCTAATAATAATTTCACGTATGAAGTCCGATGATCGAGACGAACAGTCTTTAAAATGTAATTTTAACGGATAAATGTTTCATGGGTTGGATGGCGCAAATTAGTAACTGCGCAAAGTAACAAAATACGTGATAGTCAAAAGACTTCAAAAGAGCGCCGACAAGGTAAGGTGCAACAGTACAGCAACTAACGAGACCGATTTTCAGTGTATTTCTCTGCATAATATCTGAATGTGGACAGTAAATAGACAGTTTGAACAAAAAAAATAAAACAGAACTTTAAAAAACTAAAGAGCATTCAAATTCATACAACTACCATAGTCAAACAGCACTTTATATAAAATGGAATATTTACATAACTTTTCTTTAGAAAACAGACTTTTGAAGATTTAGAGCTGTGCAATAAATAGAAATCAGACTACAATAAATACCTCTCAGGAACTTCAGTATCAGGGTAAACAAAAATACTGCCCCTGTTAGATGGGGAATACTTGGATTGTGACACATGTTCTTGCTGGAAAGATCGCCTCCTAGTGGAGCACACTTCTGAGATGGGTAACCCCCATAACTTTCACTGACACCTCGACTTAAGCTAAACAAGCTGTATACTTCGAATAACGTCAGATATTTCTCAGAAATTTGTGTAATTCACCCTACCAACACAAGGGGGTGAACAATTCTGCAAGCAACTGCATAACATGTTTTGACCAATTGTAGAGAGTGGGCTCACTCAAAAGAAGCGGTGTACACCAAAGTTCAGACTGCCTGCGCGACATGGTCGTTACCGAGGTGAACAGCGCGTCTTTTTACCACAGCATACTGCATGTCATGTAAAACGTGATCTTTTCGTGTTTTTCGTCTGAAGCATACTGCCAGCTTTAGTCATGCTAAAGGTGAAGCCAGTGGCCGTGAGAGGTCTGTCGGCACGGCACAGCAGCCCCTAGCAGTAATCCGTATCCTACTGAAGGTAACCCAGATAATAGGTGGCCTGGGTGTAGAGCAAGAGCCGGAAGAAAATAAATAAAAGAAATAACATTTAAAAATCCAAACCTGCCAGCTGTTCCTGGTGCAATTTTGCACATCCACAGAAGGCAGATTCGCAGCATAAAAAGTAATGGAAAATAAGAATCCAAAAGAAACAGGAACTGAATGTAACTCCTCTTCACACACATTCCATCTTAAAATGACCCCCACACCTGAGACTCCAGTATTTTAACCCCAGTGCTGATCACATTTTTTCCCTACACCCCCACAGAAAAAAAAGAGGGAAATGGTACAACATGTCTGTCTTCAAAAAGCAACGAAAAGGAAAAAAAAAAAAAATTTTTTTTTGGGTGAGTGACAGTAGTTTGAGTTTGCCCTCTAGCATCACTGCATGGAGGGGTATGGGGGGAGGTTAGGGTTGGAGGGCAGGGGCTCAGAGCTGGGAATCAGCCCCCAAGCTGTTGAGCTCCTCCGGGGACTTCTCTGATCCCGCTGTCCGGCGGAAGCCTGCCGCAATGTCGTCGAATGTCCGCCCCTTGGTCTCCGGCACCTTGAAGTAGGTGAACACGAAGAAGAGGAGCAGGAACACGATGAAGATGATGAAGACATAGGGACCACACAGTTGCTGTGGAGGGGGAGGAAGAGGAGATTGAGAAACCAGTCAACATGACATTCCTAGGTAGAGATCACAACAAGACCTTTCATTTTCTGACAGCTGCTAATGGCAAATTTTTATACACTGACTCTCCAAATCACCAGGCCTTCATCTTAGGTCTAACCTCAAGTCTTCTCCTAAACACACATCTCTTTATACTTGTTAGTACTCATTTTAAGTCTCATTTTAAGTGAAAATCATCACTGTATTTTTGTCCAGCTACATTCTGAGGACTGAGTGCAGCAAGCTGGCCGGCAAATGATGCTGACCTGGACATATTGGAAGCCCATGCCCACTATGAAGTTGGCTGTCCAGTTGGAAAAGCCCGCTACAGCGATGGCTGACGGCCGGGGTCCCTGGCTAAAGAGTTCAGCTACAATGAACCACGGGATGGGCCCTGGTCCGATCTCGAAGAAGGCCACGAAGCAGAAGATGGACACGATGCTCACGTAAGACATCCATTGCAACTTTTCCTGTGGAGTGGACAGGAAGCACATTCAGAAATAAGGAATCAAAGAGTAAGCACAAGATAAAAGGATATTTCAAAAGGAAGCATTCCTAAGCAACAAATCAGCTGCCATTACGCCATGGTGACATCTTTTTTTAAGTACACTAAAGTTGCTCTGAAAAACTGAGGAGCCATGTACCAGCAGAGTGAGAGCGATGGTCATCAGGAGAGCAGAGCCAGCCATTCCCAGCAGTCCTATTAGGTGGAGGGACCTCCGCCCAGCACGCTCCACAACAAACAGCTGGAGTAGGGGAAGAGAACGTTAGAAAGGAGGGAAAACGGCCAATATATGCATCGTGTTTACATTCAGCTCACATGTAAATGGGAAGCCACTTAGAATTTACACTGATTTACTATAGCTGGATATTTTACTAGAGCAATTCAGGGTTATGTACTGCCTCCAAGAAATTATATACAATAATCATGACTTGAAACAAGCCATTGTGAGGCCACTTTTGGCCTTGTGGATAATGGCTTCACTGAGGAGATGCATCTCAATGGTGACTAATTGGTGAAAAGTTCATTATCAGGAGCACAGTATGAGCCTGGAGTCTATCGAAGTCAGAAGAACGAAAAACTGACTGTAGAGATGGTACAGCACCTCCCTAGGTTTTTCCAAAATTTAATCGCTAAAAGGGACTTACTGAAACGACGGTGAAGGCTGTGTTGACCACACCAGCGCCGATGGTGGCGTAGACGGGCTGAGCAACGCCTGCACTAGTGAAAATACTAGTGGAATAGTAGAAGACCTGAAGGACAAAACCAACAAGAGGTCAGGCACCCCCTAGACAACAACCATAAGCTAAAGCAAAATGCACAAAAGGATTTACAGGACGAGGGGGGAGATTAGTAATAAAGAATATAATATTATCATGATGATGATGATGATAAGGTCACAGGCACGCACTCACACGTGCTGAACTTGTTCATTTCTGACATACAGGCTAAG
>JAACJT020023515.1:0-22165 GCA_009936485.2 Gymnarchus niloticus | reverse complement strand
CATGGCACCCAATATTTTTCTTCAGCCACTCCCCCCCCCCCCCACAACGCCCCATCATTTTCTTCCCTGTTCCCCTGTGTCCCCCCCCCCCCCCCCCCCGGGCCGCCTCTCTCTGCAGCCGTGTGGCCCTGGGGCAAGCCGACGTATTAGCCGACACCGGGGCAATCGTTTAGAACAAATGCACGGATCATTCGGTTATTCATTCGGACGCCGAGAGTGACGCTCCGTTTACGCAGCCCGACACCAAAAACAAGGGAGGCGCGACAGAACCGAACAAAGAGGCGACGTGGCCAGCGGTGGAGCTGACCGAAGCCAGTCGATCGGAACGGAGATGGTCCACGTTGTAGGACATGGAACGACAGGCGTGACGAGGGAGATCAAACACAGACAAGTTGACTTCGTCTGTGTGTGAACTCCGTTCACAAGTGCAACATGAAGTGCTGCGATTAATACGATTATTTCAAAAGTTCCTCAACCTACAAGAAGCGTCTACTTTGCTTCATATATTAGGCACATCTTCTACTCTATATTAAAGTCGCACAGTTTTAAACAGGCTATATGGAATAATCAGTATGGCAAGGGGGGATGATGTGGTATGGATCGAGTTCTCCCTGATGTGGTTTAGTCACCTAACCTAACTGGCTATAGATGAAATTCGTCTTTTGCTCTCTGTCAGAACTGAGCCCGAAGGTTTCTAACTCCTCAAAGATGGATAGAATGAGTCCCCAACCTTACTGTGAGGCTGAGGATGAAAGTCACGGTGCAGAGAACGGCAGTAAGAGACACAGCCTTTTCATCCCCCTCCAGCGACTGTGCGGCGGTGTAATTAGCAGATCTCCCGTTTAATGTAATGACCGCAGTTTATGTTATCCGCAGACTTTTTGTGGATTTGAAATCCTCGCTTTTGTCTGGTCTCCTCTTCGTGGTGTGCGAGTGTTTTTGTGCCTTATGCTCTTTTCTGAATCTGATTAGTAAGTTTCTGGTCATGCTGGTATATCTGAGACATCAGGTAATCTGTACTTTCCTCAACTTCCTTATTTATTTTCATTAATATTATGAATGAGAGTCTTGTCAGATGATATTGCTAAAAAAGTAGTTTAAGGGTACAACAGCTTCAAGGTGATGTCCTTGATGTCCTTAGTCACTGGCTGTTCTGTTACTTGTGCTTTTACCACCGCGTACCTCTGCCCTCTGTTGTGAAGGAGTTCTGTCTTGCCTCGGCATCTTCTTCAGGGCAAATCGTACTTTAACGGACCACCGCTAGGTTCCACCACACTTTTCCCAGATTGGTGATTCTGTGAGATGATCAAAATCCCAATATCTTTCTCCTGCGTTTAACTCCAGAACCGGGGGGGGGGGGGAGTGGACTCTGGCTTAATGACTGGGTAGTACAGCAGCTCTCTGGCTGTTTCTGCCTGGCCCCCCTCTTGCTAACAAGAATATATTAAGGCAAACCCCCACGCCACCTATAGCATGCACACACGTCACATTAACACACACACACAACCCCCCCCCACCCCATTGAAACTCTGCACCCCCCAGCTTGGGAAACACTGGACCAATGAATGATCAGAGCCTCATCCTTCAGTGGGAATGTCGGAATTGCTGATCCGGGCACGAGTGTGGCAGGCAGTTCCGGACTGAAGTCATTCTCAGTCTTTAAGGGGAAGAGAGTGGAATATGGAAGCCGCTCCCGGCTTGTTCATAAAATGCTGGAAACCTCAGGGCCCCTGCCACCCACCATTTCACCATCCTCTGGACCCAGAAACGACACCTCTCTCTGACCTCACACGGAATTCCTCTCGTGCCAGGTTTTATTCGGACGTCACTCGCTTTGTCACCTCGGACCACATAGGATTTCACCAATGGCTACCCCTGTTTACTCTTTCGTCTTCTGAGCCAGACTCACTGATGAGGGCGGGACAGGCTGCATGGGGACACGACAGCGTATAGTGACTACCCCACCATTCCCAGCATCCCAGTACGATGCCTTGAAACGCCGTGGAAACCCATTAAACCGGAGATGGCTTGATGAACTCATTATTCATGTGGTTTGCTGTCTTCCTTGAGCATCTGAAATGTACTAAAGTTCCCTGTCACAGCTGTGGTAATTATACAAATAATCAAATAGCAGGACTTGGGATCTATGGATTTATGTAGCAGTTATGTTTGGTATGGGGGGAGGGGGGTAGTTTCCAAGTGTGTGCGTGTGTGTGGGGCTGGTTCTGACATTCCTCTGTGGATCGGGAAAATGTCAGACCGTAACAAAAAGTGATTCATGGCCCAGAACGGGTCTTTGGCTTTGTGGAGAAAAATAAATAGTGACCAAACATACATTGTCCTTCCTATACTGCTGCATTATTCCAACAAATTTAGGGATTTAAGGGGTTTTTGAAAAATTAGGTTGAAATTATATCCACGCTGAACAAAAACCAGAATACATTTTAGAGTCAGTCACTGTAACCTCACGTCTCCGGGATTGAGAGCGTGTTTACAAAACTTTTCTTAGTGTCCTTTGGTTTTCCCCCCCAGTCCAAAAACATGCATTTAAGAAATGTTATAATTGGCCTCTGATAAATTGGCACCCTTCAGGGGTACACACCATGCCTCCTATACTGTAGAAACAGATGTAAAAATGAACAGATTTCACAATTATGTTCAGTCATATAGGGATTTTAACAACAGAATCTGATCAGATATGAAACACTAAGAAAAGATGGATGGATTTGGCATGCATGTAATTGTGTCATTCCTCCACAGCTAGGTGTTCAAATCCCATGTGTTACCTGTATATTCCTTCTTTAAAATAAGCTATACTCTGCATAAACATTCTTAAAACACACCAAATACCAGAAGCAGCACTATAGTATGTGGTTAATACAGTGTGCTTTACGTGAGTCGTTCCGGCTCATTAAACGTGCACCTGCTTTGAAGAATGGTAACTGCCCAGTACGCACGAAAGACCGTGAATATATTTACATCTCATTTGCATCTCATTCACATCACTTATGAAGTGGTGACATCCCAGGGAGGGGGAAGACAATAAGTGGCACGCCTTTATCCTCCGCTTCATCTCAGGATATGCCCTGAGCTGTTTGTGATTCCTCTGTGACCAGGATCTAAGCTCTTTCCAGACTTCCCAGCATCCCCCTCTTCTGACTCAAACACAGTTTAATGCAGAAAGGGAAGCTGGGATCATCAAGAGTTCATTTAACTCAAAGTTCAAAACCGGGCTGGATCACACACCACTGATCTGTGGTCAGTTTGGAGGGGCCTTTGATACATCTGCTTAATGCTCAGTTCCAGGCATTCATCAGAAGGCGGTGAGGGGTTTAATCGCCGACTGCGCTGCCTCGGGCCATCTGATTATCCATTATGCTGGCCACCACAATCACTTTCATTATACTGAGAACAGAGGTGGCGTCAGTCAGGAAAACAAGCCGTGGTTAGCGGCAGGCACAAAAGGGAAGTTGTATACGGAAACACTCCTGGCTCAGTTTGAACGGCCAGAGACGGAGGGCGTGGAGTTTACTTCTGTATGGTAGAGAAGAGATCCTTGTGACACGAGGATGGGAGGATGTACTGGAAACGTTTGACAAAGTGGTGGGACGAGAAAAAATAAGACAGTTGTTTTGGTCACAATCAGATGGAATAAGACAGCCTTAGACTTGTTAACAGGCTGGGAAACAGGCTGCTTTTGGCATCTCTATGGGATTATGCATCAAAAATCTGTTTTATAGAAACAAAACTGGATGGCAGTATATGAAGGGGCCCATCACCTGACGTCAAGATACTGTATATCGGTTGTAAGCAGCTGCATCAGAGACGAAGGTGTTAGTTTAAATTTGGAGACAGACAAACGGGTCTCAAAATCAGTAAGAAAAAGTGGCAGATGTCTGTCACAAGATATCTCAAAATTGAACTCCAAGATATTGTTTTTTTAAGCTGCATAGTGGAAGTCAATGTCACTATCCTACATGTCACCCAGGTCAAAAAGATCAAAGCTGGAGTCTGTCATGTCATGAGTGCTTTACCAACATGGCTTCATGGAGTGGGAAGTGAACATCTGCACCTATACGTGTGTGTGTGTGTGTGTGTGTGTGTGTGTGTGTGTGTGGAGGGACACGTGCTGTTTCTAGTTGCAATAGGAACTAGCTGTCACAGAAATTGAGATATTGGGGGTGGAATACAGATTCATTATTTTATCTACAAACTTTCCTTAATATCTCACAAGAGGATTTAAAGGCAATATCATATTGTTCGATAAGCTGATGAGATCCAGCAGTTTCTAGGGTATTATTGCAGTGCATTATTATTGTATGTTTGGGTAAAATGTAGACAGCTTTCAGGATATTGTTGATATATCTATATAAAACGTCACTGTGACTTTAAGTATACACATACAGGATGAATTTAATAAACACTTTTTGCACTGATGATGTCATTAGGTGTAATTTAATTTAACATTTAGGTTGAATATGGTGTGTTTCGTGTCATCATTGGAGCAGCGGTATTCCTGAAAAGCCCAAATTTGAGAGATCCGTAGCTCGGTTTTCAGCACAATACTTGGGGCAGCAACGGGCAAAAAAAAAAAAAAAAATTTTAATCAAGCAGACCTCAAGCGAATATGACATTTACAATGTAGCTTTCATCTGCTCCCGCCGTGTGAACATTTGGAAGGCTTCAGCAAACTGGGATTCCATCTGGAGACCAGTGACATTTCAGAGCTCCATGGTCCCATAATGATGTTGCCAGTATCCAGTGGTTTTATTTCATCTGGGTCCGTTTGTCATCTGCTCGTCTCCCAGTGCGCTCAGAAACACCCCTGGTTTTGTTTGTGATTGTACCTTCTGGAATTCACATTCAATAATAATGACCATTTGGGTTATTCTGATTGGGTTAAAAAAAAAAAAAACTTGCAAAAGGAATCTGTTAGTCTGAAAAAATTAACAAATTAAATCAGGCTTTTTCAGGCAAAGAATATTGCTCAAATGTAAACATTCAGATACAGAGAGGATAAAGTTCCACATTCTGTAGATGTAAATCCTTTTATAAGTAATGTGAAGGATTATATGAGATAGCCAGACCTATAGACCACTGTTGAGTTGCTCTGAGTCGGTTGCTGTCAGAGTGATCGTATCACTGTTGGGCCCTTGAACAAGGCCCTTAACCCCATAAACTGCTCTAGGGGTGCCAGATAAATTCCTGACCTTGTGCTCTGACTTGTATATGTGTGTTTCATGGAGAGAAAAATGAAATAATTCCTATGTATTCGTACAATAGGACAATAGAGCATTATTATTAAAAAAAAAATAAAAAATCAAGCAACCTCTGTGTTCGTAGTTATAATCCTGGAAATCACTGAGGTTTTTGGTACATCCCCCTCTCTGAAAAAGCTCCGCCTCTCACTCCGCCCCCATGTCCCGTCACACAATTCTCCTCTCCTCTCTCCATCTCCTCTCCACCCCTGTTTCTTCCCTCTACCTCAGTCCTGAGATTAAGGCAGTGCATTTGGAAACCTTTGACAAATGGGGAAGTGTTTGTGTGTGCGTGTGTGTGCGTGTGTGTGCGTGTCGGGGCGGCTGGTTTAGTTGTCAGTCGTCTCGTTTCATTTGTCCGGTTTCCTGAGAAATTTCTTTTTGCAAAGTTAAACGAAAGGAATGCTGCTCCAACAAAGTTGCATAAGATGATCAACGTGTCTGAAATCTTTCCAGCTAGCATTATTTTGATACCATTTCTACCTAACGAGAGCATGGTGGCTAAATGTGTAGCACTACTGCCTCACACCTCCATGGCTGGGGATTCAAATCCCACGTGTTGAGTCTCCGTGTTCTCCCAGGGGTCTGTGGGTTTCCCCTTGGTACTCTGGCTCCCTCCCATAGTCCAAAGACATGCCTTTAGGCTATCTTGTGTCATCAAATTGACTTTAGTGAGTTTCTATGTGTCCTGTGATGGACTGGCACCCTGTCTAGGGTGTACTCCAGCCTTGTGTCCTGTGCTGCTCGGGATAGGCTCCAGGTCCCCCTGTGAAAGGGAAACGCTGTAAAATGCCTGCTGAATCTTCAGAGGTTTAGTAGTCAAAGCTAAGACACAGTGGAGAAAAAGGCACAGTGCAACTGTATAGAAGATTTATGAAAAAAAATAAAAAAAACTGTGACAACAGGCTTAGTGTCTGAAATATGTTTAAGGCAATTTGGAGCTCGCCGATACTTTAAGACTTATTATATCACATGATAGTCGGCCCTGGCGGTGTCTGGTATGTGACTCACAAAGCCGATAGTCTCCATTCCCACTGAGCGTAACATCGCTCTTCACATCCGCCGGATAAAATAGCGCAGAAATGTATAATAACTCGAAGGAACCTTAGGGCATTATAAGAATAAACACCATTCCAAGCACTTATCCTAAGTCCCCAGCTTAACCAGAGGCTGAACACTGTCACCTGTTTTGTAAAGGACTTTCCGCTCATTCGAGCGTGCCGTCTGCAGTGACACGGAAGCATGTCGGGGTTGCCCTCCAGGCACTCCCTTCACCTACCTCTTCACTAACTCACGACTGCACACCAGCCTGCCTCCTGCTTGTCCACCCATCATTGGGATTCAATAAGGCTAAACAATAGTGCCTTTTACTTATTAAAGTCGGTAAAAGAAGGCGGTATTTCCTGTCATATTGCTCCTCCCTCAGCTTTTCATCGATGCCTTCAAAGCTACAGTTCAGTGTGTTGTCATCTTGCATAATTTTTCCGCAGGATCTTCTTGACCAAGCCGAAAGAAGTGCCCTGCTTAGCATCTTCCTACAATATTGATCAGTGCTTCAGCTGCCCCCCCACTACCCTCTTTTCAATTTATGGGGCACAAATCCCTTCCCATAATGCCTTTCTTCACACTCCACAGAATTCTTTCTTTCCAAATCGTTTACCACCATCCTTTACAGAGTGCAAATAGATCAACTTCCTTTTAGGAAATTGAATTAGTGGCCCCCTCGCCCCCCACCCCAGACCTCGGGGGCCAGCTTTGCTAGTTATTTCCACCAAGTGGCGAATGGGAAATCGAACTCGGAGAGCAGAGCCGAGGAAGGGTCACTCTGCGTGTCGAGAGGGGAGAGACAGATCTGCGCCGATGGTCCGTGTAAAGAGACGAGCAGCGTGTTCCCGGCACGGGGTCAATGAGCGAGCGCCGTGGAGCGTCATGATTATGACATGGCCTCTTTGCCATTCAAACAGGAAACACCTGTAAAGCCAACACTGGCCGAGCTTCATCTCAGCCTTTGATGAAACACCATGGCTATCAATCCTTTCAGCTTCACGGTGTTCTTCCCACCGCCAGCAAACACCGTGCTGACTTCATATTGTATTTTTATCTGCAGGTTTTTTATATGTTTAAGAAAAAAAATGCCCCTCCGTTGTAATCAGCCTGGTGCTACTGTACAGGGAGTTATTGATATACCACTATGAGTATCTGACCGCAGTTAAGGAATGGATGATGGATAATATGATATATATTTCAGAAAATTCCTCCATCCATCCATTTTTCATAACCAGTCATCCAGTATAGTCACAGTAGGTTTGGGGCCACGGGGCAGGTTTCCTCGAATGGGATACCAGTCCATCACAGGGTGTACACGCATACACACATAGAAATACATACACAGACAGACACAGAAACACACACACACACCAGTCTTATTACCCATAATGTAAATCCTATAACTGTTTGGAACCTATTAATCTATTTCACATGTTAATTTGTGCTATACACATTACACATTCGTATTCAGAACGTAAAACTGTAAGTAGATTATTGAAAATGAGTGCGTTAATATCACACATTTCATATTTTAGTGATAGTTACGAATACATACTTTGATTTCATGCAAACTGAAATATGTCACATTTGTTGACTCATAAAAGGCAGGGGACCCCAATGTCCTAAGAGAAGATTCGAATACACTCCCCCCTACGAAAACCGAACGCAGAAAATGGCTCGGAAACTCGATGGCCACAACAGGACTGAAACTGCAACAGAAATGCGATTCGGCTGGGCGACTTCCTGTCACGGAGGGGGACTTCATTACCCACGTCGCACTGTGGGCGCTGGCATTAACGGAATGCGGTGGCCACGCCGGTGATAGCATTGGCGGGGGGCAATGCTCCTCAGCTACATCACAAAAGCTGCAGGATCTGAAAAGGGGTATGGCTGTCACTCACAGACCCCGCCGCCTTCACTCAACAGCTGCCATATCTATGGCAACAGTGATGGTGGCTGGAATCAAGCCATCTCGATCCAAGCTATCATTACCCATGGCTTTGACTCCTAAACTCTCTCGATGTGAGATGTCTTGATCAGAACCACTTAATGGTCATACTTCACTGGGGAAATACGGTCAGGTGACTAGTTGCCAGCCGGGGGTGTGGCCATCGGCCACCATGGAGTCTGTGGTCCTCAGACAGAGAGGAACGGGTTCGAGGGAGGCAGCTGACATTGGGCCCTCGACAGATGGGCAACTCTGCCTCCATTTGGGTCATGCCGATTTGTATTTAATGACAGCCGTGGACAAAGCCGCCCCAATTGGATTTGCAATCCGAGAAAAAAAGGTTTGTGTGTCTTTGTGTTGTCCGTGTGTGTGCATTTCAATACACGTTTTCTGTCTCTGTAGAGACGTGTTTTCCCAGTTTTAGAAAAATGTGCCAGAACTTGTTCTTCATGTTGTTATAATGTTAATATTGAATTAGAAATAAGTAATAGCATGAATATGAGTCAGTGTGTTTGTGTGTGATGGCAGTTATTGGCAGTTTTGACAGCTACAGGGATGTTAGGGGAGGGGATGATGGCCATGGAGGTGGGGTGACTGCCCAAGGGGCCACGCACACACACACATGTTTGTATTTCTAACCTTGTGGGGACCTTCCATTCATTTCTATAGGCCGGAACCTAGTCCTGACTATGACAATCCTGACCCTTACCCAGCCCTAAACTTAACCATAAGTATGAGTAATTCATGTGGTTTTTTGATTGCATTCACAGGCTTTTATAAAATTGAGGTTTCCCTTGTGGGGTTGATGGTAAATGTCTCCACAAGGTAAAAATGTTAGGTTTTTATTTCTACCTTGGGGCATTTCGTCCCCAAAATGTAATTATTAACATGGTATACACACACACACACACACACACACACACACACACACACACACACACACACACATTAATCACTGAGGGCAAACATGGATGTTGACCTCATTAAACTCCCTCCCCCATTTACATTATGATTTGGACTGGCTCCTGCCCCTCGTGTTCGTCGCCATGGCTCAAGGATGCAGGAGGCAGCTGGTGCCACCGTGTCACAGGCAGCAAAGGAGAAACCATGTGTTAGGGCGTCTGAAGGGGACACAGTTGTCCAGCCCACCCGGCTGGACTGATATCTCTATGAGCCTGACTGCCAATCTCCCAAAGGTCTGGCCTTCTCACTGCATGTGCTGCGCTCATAATGCACTGCCTATATGTGCCATCTGCTCTGCTTTGGTGTTTTGTATACATTTTACATATATGTACATTTTTGTATAAAAGTCTTTCACAGGGGAATCTGATACACCTGTCCAGCCATGCATGTGGTAATCCTGAAGCCCATTGCAAGCAGAGCAGGTCACACACCATACGATGACACACGGTACGGGCATTTTAAAGCCACCAGCTCACCTAACGACATGCATTTAAACAGCGGGAAAAAAACTGGTGCACCGGGATGAAGTCTGTGCAAAACCTCCAACCCTGTAGGCTGGAGGACACAGCGCTACCTACTGGGCGACCTAAAATGTAGCACAGCCCTGCTACATTAGACACCACAAGACTGTGAGACCCTATGTGATCGCGATAAATGGGTTCGTAACATTGCTGAGTTCTCATGCAATACAAATAACTGCTTTGTTTCTGGTTAGATGAAACAAGCAGAGATTATGGCGGCTGTCTCCTACATCTGTCACCGCACGGCGGAAGAAGGCACAGAGTCACCCACCCTAATAGAAGATTTTTCTTTCTAGAACAGCAATATTGTGCGAGTTTAGATCTGCCCTGGGGAAAGCTCATTTGCATATCCCTCAATCTGTGATGCTTTATTGCGCACTGGTGGCTGCAGAAATGGAACTTATTGAGCAGTGTGAAGTATCCTCCCGGGGCCAACGTCTGTGGGGGGGGTTGGCACGAATGGATGCAGCAGGAGATGCAGAGGCGGGGTCTTTGATCGCGTAGCTGTCAGTGAACCCCTCTAAATAGCTAGTTTTCCCTGCAATCAGACCCAGAAGAGACGCCAGGTTGAATGTGATACCCCAGCTTCTGTCAGTCCGCCGTCAGCCCCGTTCATTCCGCCCTCTGCCAATGGCAATTCTTGCACCACGCCTTTTCAACGCAGTGATGCAAGCGCAGGCTCTGCACGGGTGTTAGCATTGCTTTACATACACTCCTCCTCAACTGTAAAATGGGATGATCATGCGAGACTGAGTGTCCGTCCATCTTAAATCCACTAATACTGCTCAGACATCGAAGGGCAAAAGGCAGGGGCACACCCTGGATAGGATGGTAGCCCCCCACGGGGCACACATACAGTTACAAACTGTAGGCAATTGAGAGATACTAATTAGCCTAAATGGGTGTTTATGGACTTTGGGAGGATGATGAAAGGCACTATATTGGGAATTTGTACAGGTACTGTGCATAGGAGAAAGTTCTTCGCATATCCTATCCTGCTCTCCTATGAGACATATTTAGAGTGAAGCTTGGGGTCAGAGAGCAGGTTCAGCCATTTATCTGGCACCCCTGGAGCTGTTCAGGGGGTTATGGCCTTCACCCATGGACCAACAGTGATTTGATCACTCTACCAACCACAGAGCACAGGGAGCGTTCAAGCCTCCATGCCTGGAGGTACAAGAAGAAATGCTGGCCACTGAGCCACCGCATCAGCTCCGAAGAGTACAGCACAGAAGTCAAAGTGCCCTTGAAATTCGGATCTTTGTTCAAGGAAAGATCAAGGGACAGGATAGAAGCTAACATGTGTCTTTGAGGAGGGGGTGCAGGGGGGTTGCTAATCATCTACTTGTGGGGAATTTGAAGGTAGTGGGGTCAAATTCAACGAGGGATGTATAATACCTTCCACTGGGAATAGCTCTACATAACTGTACAAATCTGTCATTTTCAGACAAGTGTGTCACCCTGAATGAGGTCATCAAAAAGCTTTCTACACTTTCACATGTCACATGCTGGTATGAAGTCATCACAAGACTACAGAGACAACATGTCTTCACTTCATGTGAGCTGGGTGGGTGACAATGGCACTGGCAAAAAATCTATGGTGTTGGCCATTTAGCAGTATGTTTGTTACATCCTCAGGTCCAGAATCAACCCACTGCATTGTTAGCCCCCTTAATCCCCATCTCTACAGGCTTTGTGGCATCCTCCAGAGCAAAGGATCATGGGAACCTCCCAGATATTTTAAAGGGATTGGTTCTTTACTTGAGCCTTGTATTTCTGGCCTTCCTTTGTCTGTCGGCGGCAGCCTGCCCCTCCGCTAAGCAGACCCGTGTGGTTGATGTGCTCCCAGAGAGATTTTGAAAGAAAAGGTCACCGAAAAGGTTAAACTCCAGTAATAGCATCCATTGTGGTTAAGCTGATGACATCATCACCCTCGTCCCTGGAGGGGTCCCGGTAATAGAACTGTTGGAGGTCTTTTTTTTGTCTTTCCGTCGTTGAACCCAATTATTAGACGTGGCTCCCAGTTTCCTCCTATTGGGAGACACATGAATTTGACTCATATTTAAAAAGCAAATCATTAAATTAAGCACCGTCGCAAGCTGTGGAAGTTAGAGTGATACCACTAATCCGAGTAGAGAATGAGAAATGATGACCAAAATGATCCAGCGACTCCATTTCATTTCAGACAATGGCTACTGACTGCCGCCTTCCAGGCCGCGCACGTATGTGCATACAAACACACACATGTTTGTACGCATGGGTGCAGCTCTGTCCAAGGCAAGTGTGGGTTATTGTTGGGCACTGCCCAGGCATCACGGAAGCCCACGACGGGCTCCCATCCCCGTCGGCTTGCCACACTTGGCCACGCACAGCCGCAGCTATGCTCGCACAAAACGTGCCCACCTTGCCGGTCTGCACACCCCCACCTCCACCCTGGTGCTGCCTGTCACGTTTCTGAGAACTTCAAAATCCCCCAATAAGTCCGAGCAGAAGCTTCATATATAACTGACGTTCAGGTGTTTAAACACACAAATCCCTTGAAGCCCAAATGAGCCTGTATGTTGACACGCTCTGGTGCCTACTGGATCTATTCACTTCTGTATTTACGATTAGTAAAGTGTGCCATGCAAACAGACAGACCACACACCATCCAGGTACTAATCCCAAGTGCTGCCACGCTATTAAAAGGAGGCAGAAGGAAGGAGGCGTGTCTGTTTACTTCCCCAAACAGGACAGGCAGTAATCTCTGCACCCACCTTTCCTGTGATGGGGACCACTGCAGAAAAAACATGAACCATGTTTGGATGAGGGGTTTGGATTCTCAGGAAAAAAAAAAACAAAAAACTCTGCTTTTATCCCAAGCACTGTAAGGGAAAGCCTCACTGGAGTGTGTTTAATTATCAGTTCTCACTGATCTAATACTGACCAGTCATGCATGAGCTCGATTACGATTCAGCAAACTATTGTTCTACACAGCAAAGGGTGCTAGCTTTTTTTATCCTGGTAAAATACTGGCTGTAAACCTAATCTAGAGATTTTCAAACAGTGTCTCCATTATGATATTCCCTGAATGGAATGCTAGTCAGTACATGAACCAAAGAAATATAGGCTATAGCCTATATTATTTGTATTTATGTTATTTGCGGTGGACACAAGCATCTCCAGTGTGCTTTAATTATATGAACGTGTATGAAAAAATAACAACTGGCCGCCCATTAAATCCTCCTCGTCTATAAATCTGTGTAAAGGGACGTGAGGGGGAAGGCGTTGAGTGTCGAGATAAGCAGGGGCTTCAGCAGTCGCGTGTGCGAGAAGGTGGGGGAATCCCGCCTCTGCTTTCCGCGGGATGCTCAGGGGAGCTCCTGCTCTTCCAGGCGGGTCAACGTGTGATGGGTTCCCAGCACAATGGTCTCATTTTTCTGTCTAGCAGATGAAATCACATGTGGACATTAAATATTAATTTTGGCTGCCGTTTCACTTTTCTCTTTTTTTGTAAAGGATTGCCAGGTCACGTTGTATAATCACTACTCTTGCTAAATTGTCTCTTGCGCAGTGGAAATACACTCATTAAATGTTTCCAGCCAAGCGGATATATCGACTAGAATTTGATAATAAAGTTAAGCTATAATAAAAAGTGAGGTCTGAAATTAGAATACCGAATAAAATAGATGCATCCGCTTTCTTAAAAGCTCCAAATGTCTGATAGATTTCCTGCCTTTTCCGTGGAAGTGTTAAAGAAATATTCCGTTGTGGTTGTTTTCAATTTTCCACTTCATGAGCCACTTGACAGGAGCTGATATACACCGAATGGTAATTTTCAGACTTAAGCGTTTAACGGATGAGGGGAAAAACATATTTTACCAGCATAACACCCACCCCCTCGATCCCTCCCCGACCTCTGCTAAATAGATTGTTCTCTGTGTTATATCGAAATGTGGCGGTTAGAGGCTTAATATTGCATGAGACTACAATAGGGAATGACTCCATTGCCATTGATAAGAAAATAAATCCTATTTTATGGGCATTGTCAGAGTTTGCATGTTTTCAGTACTGTCCAATATATAATGCCAGTTTAGGTAGTGAATAAATGTACAATTCTGCATCTGCTCGTTAAAGACACAATTAAATTAAATAAATGTTAATTTAAAAGGCGACGCTGCCGTCTGCAAAAAGCAAGTATAAAGAAAGGCAGCTTGCCACAGTTCGTTTTTTGGCAGATCTGGAAATTCATCGCTTAATATGAAGTGACGCAGCTGAAATTCGGATGCACATTTAGATCATGCGGTCTGTGCCAACGGATTCCACAGCGATCACGTCTTGCGATCAGCACGAACTGTGCGAATCCCCCCCGTCTTGAGTTTGGCCTTTGACAGCTGATGAGAGACGCACAACTGCTCACATTAATATTTCAGGTTAAGGCTATGCTAATATCCCGCATTGGCAGCAGTATCTGAAGGTCTATCATCGATACACAAGCAAAGGGGCGACGGAGCTGTCGGAGGTCCGCGGACAAACACGTGTCTGAGGAGGCAGGTTGAAATTACATACCCCCACAACAAACTATAGATGTCCACTGTTCCATACACACACGAAATAGCAGACAGAGTAAAACACATACATACACACAAGCTCCCCTCTTCTCTGACACGTACATGGAAGCGCTTGAAGGCCTGACTCATCACCAGTGCAATGGACAAGCTAGGCCAGGCAGCATGTCCCAGAGTGGAAAGCTTATGCTTAAAAAGAAAAATATGGCGGGACTAGTGTGAGATGCTACGCGAGGATGCAAGAAACACATATTAAGCTCCCATCTGCTCTTTTTATAGCGATTAGCGGGTGAGGGAGAGGAGCGTGGGGACAGGAGCTGGGCAGTGTGTGAGTGTAAGGTGCAGAGGACAAAAGAACACAGGACAGTTATCGGGTAGTGCTGGGAAGAGAGGGAAGCTGTTTCTCCAAGATTTATTCATGAGATCTTCTTCCCCCCCCCCCCCCCCCCAGGTAAACTTGATTTTGAAAATCACATAAATTCCTCAAGCTGGAACGAAATGAATAAAGGTGTAATTTTATACTGGGGTTTTCATCCATTTTTATTGTTTGCTCGGGTTTCTATTTTTTCTTATACTTCTGTTTAATGTTGAAAAACCTGAAGCCTCCATTCTATATATGGAAAAATTAATCCAAATTACACAGAAAATTGATTACTTTGCTACAAACTGCTACTGGCTAGCGATCAGAGCATGTCTTTTACAAGCGTGTAGTTCACTGAATAACAGTTACACAAAAGCGTGGGATTTGTCCGTGGCAGAAGATTCTTTTTGGCATGAGATTTTCATAAGAGTACGAGTTTGTGTGGACGTGTGAGAATGACAGGCAATGCGGTGTCACTTCCTAATTAAAGACCCTACCGCAGGACGCCTGTCAGCGGTCCTGCCTGGAGGTGATGAAGCAGCGGAGGAAAAACAGAAAATGTGACGCATGTACCTCCATCGTTTAGAGCTGTTGGGGCCGTCAGCAGAGCAATGAAAAGGAGACCTCACACCATTCTTCTCAAAGAGTGCAAATAAACAAATAAAACATTGTTTATTTACAGTTTTTATCACGTCTAGTGCATGATCCTTTCAGCCAAGGCTACGTATGTAATGCAACATAGGAGTGAATATGAGAGAGCTCTGCGGAGCCGGAGTTCTCAGACTTTTTAATCCGAGGAACCAAATAAGAACCTTGGTACCTGCTGGTACCAAAATGGAGGATTTCCACAAAGACAGTAGAGTCATACCTGATCGTGTGGTGATGCAGAGTTTAAGAAATGCTGGTACAGAGGACTCTATGATGTTGATTTTGCTTTTTTATTTCTCTGGGATGTTTTCACTGACTGGCGACAAGATTTTAAGTTGCTCCCGTTGCCACTGGCCCTGAGAAAAAAGGTGCAGACAGTATATCTGAAGGCCTCACATCTGCTATCCCTCTCGCCCCCCGAAGAGGACCCATACGTATGTGGGGTGTATGTGAAGACAGACAAGCAGACACATGGCAGCTAAAGCGTGCCAGCCTAGCCTGAACAACAAAGCCCTCTTTCCTTTCATTTTTTTCCTTCTTGTCTTGCCATCTGCAGTTCTTTGGTGGGGGGCTCCATGCCTTTGCAACCCCCCCCCCAACTGCTTCCCCTTCGCCTCTAATCAGTGAGAGAGACCCCCGTGAATAATTCAGTGGGTCGGTTCCCAGTCATTGAGCAGACGACGGGAGTGATAATGGTGATCAGGGGAGGCGCGGTGTTAGCGGGTGCCCCGTGGATCGAAGCTCTCGCAGAGGAACGTGCTCCTGGGATTGCAGGGGTGTCAGGGAGATGGGGATGTGGCGGCGCCTTCGCTTTGTACACCAACCCCACCCCCACACTCTGCCCGCTGACAGCGCCGCCCCCAACCATGGCCTGTGGTGCATTTGCGGTCCATATAATTGATGGCGTTACTCTGGAAATTTAATTAACGTCTGCCGGGGGGGGGGGGGTGGTGGTGGTGGTGCTGCTGCTTACCAGCAGGATCTCTGAGGGCTGAAGACAGTGGATCTTCCCAACCCACTAGCCAACAAGGAGGCCACTTGTGTGCACGTCCAAAGAAAGAAAGCAAGTGTTGCTAGCAGCCACCCGGTGCGGTAATTGATTTATCTGGCTGATGTGTTCCGTTGATAAGACACATTGGCGTGGATATCGATCACCACTCCAAGGCTGCTCATCCGTGGCTTCCTGTCCGACTCTTAGGCTGTAGTTTATGCTGACATGTCCTGAGGAATCACAAAAGTGAAAGAAAGTGACTCCATGTTTGTCTGTTCAACGAGGAGCCTCAGAGCACTCAAGCAGGAAATGCTATAATAAAGGAAATGAGGGATAAATAAAATGATAATCAATTTATGTAATGAAATGATTCTCACGTTGAGGCTTCCCACGAATCTCAACATTCAGATCACAATAAGAGGCAATCGGCGATTCCGTTGTGCCGTTGGTACTGATACCTAACTCCAGAGTCATGCAGCAGGATCCCCTGGGGAATTTCCTACAATCCTTGTAGCTCCCACTGAATCTTTGCGTTGCCTCTCCGGAGTCCCGCCTTGTGGGATGTTTCCTTACACAAGCGGGGAAAGCAATCTGTTTTGAGTGAATGGACTCTGACTGGAGGTTTTATGTGGCGTTAGCTGCCGACAGGTAACCAGGATGTAACCGTCACGCACGGCTTTGCTTGAGAACAGAGCCCGTGGTGGCAATGGCTCTGCTTTGTGTCATAAAGACCCTCGTTGCCTACAAGGTCTTTTCATGTGCCTGTAAAATCCTGTACTGTTGTCACTGCATCGAGTTTTTAGGGCTTCGCCATGGTGTGCTACAGCCTCTGGTGCCAGAGAGACCGGTAAATTTGGAGACGTGTTGTGAAACAGCAATATCGTTGGGGCAGATTTGAGCTATTACTACTTGACACTGCCTAGTTGACAATGCCGGGAACACAGACCGATCCCAGTCCAGACCTCAGTGTGAGCAGAGTTAGTATGTTGTTCTTTCTCTTTTATATTCTTTTTAGTTCCAGCTGCCCAGGTTTTATCTCTGGTCCCATTGTGGGCTTGGACTTGTGCTCAGTAAGTTCAATGTTCAACTTGAGAACTATTATTTATACCCCTAACTGTCAAATCGAAGTACCGCATGGGTTCCTGGAAGACCTACCTATCATCTGGAAGAACTACCCTAGCCAATCTTAATTTCCTTTATTTTGTTACACGCGACCATAAGGGAGTCTGCATGCTCTTCCCACTCACCCCTGCCTACAGTCCATCTCCCAGAGCCAATGGCCTAGAAATCACAGCTTTCTGTTGGTTTCACATACTTAGCAACCATTTCTTCTGAAAAAAAAACCTCTTCCGATTGAAAACCTTTAAGATTAAAGCTGTTTCTCTCAAAAAAAAAAGATCATTTACAAATCTGAGTGGGCACTTTAAGCCTTCAGAATACCATAATTCTATGAGGAAGTAGGTTTTTGCTGCCCTGAATTTCATTACAGGCAGTACACAGTGTTCTGGCCTATATTTCATTGCAAATTGTGTTTCAGTGGCTGGTGTGGTTCCAGCTCCCAGCCTGAAATTAACCACTTGCTATGAGATGGTGGAATCCGGCCATGGACACCTCTCCAAAGCCCACCAAGGTGGAGGCTCAATGAAGCTTCTCCACTGCAGCTAGCTGTTTGTTTCTCTAGGAACCTGCGATGTCCTCCTCCCTCTCACAGCTCAGCCTGGTCTGGTAATGTCCTACAATAATGGTGATTGCATTTTGCCAACCGACGATCTGATTATATTTCATAGGGGCTAAGGGTGTACCTGTTGCAAATTTGTGATCACAATGAGCTTGACTTTAGGTCATTGTCAGCCATGGTTTATCTTTTTAGCTATCTCTGACTGACATCTATACCGAGGAGGATATTTAGGTGTTATTTTTTATCAGTCAGCTAATAGGGGTTTTACACAGTGCCCTTTTCTGGAATCTGAACCAACAACCATCCAGTTTCAGAGTCTCGATATCCCACAGCTGCATTGGTTAACATTCCCTATTGCTTACGTTCCCTCCTCTTTCATCCCCGTGCCTTCATCTGAAAGAGCTACATGAGACAACCAAACACTGTTTTGCAGATATTCAATCTTGCTGGCATACGTCCCCCGGACTTCTCTTGGCGAGTCCGTCAGATGGGTACTTCCTGCAACAGCTATGATGCACACTTTGTCTGTTGCTGACATTTAATCCCTCCCCTGGAGTTTGAAAGAACATCCTGGAATCTTAGATGCACCTAGTCTCTCCAGGGTGGCCCGTCTACCCAGGGTGATGTCGTCAGGTAATTCTCTGCTTTGTGGTTCAAAAGATGCTCCTTGGTCCACATATTAAGTTTCCTGAGGCAGTTTATATGACCTCATGCACGTACAATGTATCCACCACAGTCCATAATATGAAATCATGGCTATGTCATTATCATTTTATAAATTCCCATTTTTACAAGTAACTGTATAACACTTTATGAACTGTGCTCACATTTTTAAGAACACCTAGTCAAACTTACCTTGTAAGAGATTCTGCAGGAGAAGAAATCCCCGATAGTTAATGGCAGCTACCAACACATTATATGTCATAATGCTGAATTATCTTCATCAGTTCCTTGAATGCGTTGATGCTTTATCTAGCTAGCTAATCCCAAACTGAGAGTTTGAACATTAAATATTCATCATGGATTATTTTGTGAAATACTCTTCGGCATGTTTCCTGATTTAATTCGCACAGCGATGACATGTTAGCTAAAGAGCATTAAATTGACCCCTCAAATTGCTGAAGCATATGGGGCCCACTGGCACTCCCTTAGGTTCAGTGTAAGTCCCTCTTAACTAGCTAGTACGTGCTTCGCGTGTCCCCATCCTGTTTAATTAAGCTACAGTAGATGCATTGTGGGAGACTGGGGGGTAGTGCATCAAAACTCATAGACCTGGTGTCATTTTAACATCTTTCTCAGCCAATAGCCGTCATATTCAGGAATTCTGCTGATTCATTCAGTATCATAATAAAAACAAATGTTCTACATAAGCCTACTGTTTCTATTGGCTCCTACGGTAAACAGTGCAGCTGGGATAGGGTTTAAATTTACAATGTTGAGCTTTAGCGTATGTAACATCTAGGATAGAATCCAATGTCGTAGAGGCTGATGCATTGTGGGAAGGATCTTTTGGGCCAGTGATCTTATCTCAGCCTGGGCTCCCTGTTGGGAAATCTGGGAGGATGATTGCACAGTTCATCTTGATGTGATGCCAACCGTGCTGGTAGATGGTGGGCCTCAGATCAATGGATTATAAGAAATCCTTTGACACACACACAGACTGCAAGCTGCATATGTGACTCCTCACTGCTGACACGGTTCACCTGGCGTGTGAGTGTCTGATCATGCCAGGAAGAGATGTGCTTCTCCTGTGAGGCAAGCTGAGGACTCGTGAAAGTTCATTTACGATAATTTGATTAAGAAATAAGTCCAGCCATCCATCTTCCAGCTACTTATCCAGTACGGGGTGATGGTGAACGTGGAGCCCCTCCCACAAATCTTAGGGCAGGGGGCGCTGTGTTACTTAAAAACCCAGTGTAGCGGACCGGGACAGGCTAGAGGCTGTGGCAAAGCCAATGGTCAAGGAATATATACCCACTCATCTCCCAAAAACATCTAGTCGTGTAAATCTCCACATTGGAGGCATTCGTTAACTGATGCCTTTTATCTGAAGGGCAGATTTTGAGTAGGACTCAGCGTGAACCTCTCCTCTGAGGCGACGGCGGTAGCGGCAGTATCTCATCTCCTGCTTCACGTGAATCGGAGCTCCCTTAAAGAGGCTCTCCTGTGGAGGTGTCTTTCCAAACCAGGGGGGGATGTCGGCCCACTGACAGCTTCCCCGAACATCAGCTCGTGCCCCAGGGCGTCTTGGAATAGGCTCCAGGCTATTGTGAAGCCACGTACCGGAATAAACCCTATTTAAAGTACAGATTAGTGTTGCGGGAGAAGAATGACCCAGAGCAAATGGCAGCAATTGCTTTTAAAAAAGGAGGTTTCTGTCTACCTTGAATCAGCTTGAGAAAATTTTTCGAAATTTAAATGTGCAGACCTTAGACAGATACACCTACAAAGACTCAACACTGAAACTGCCTATCAGCAAAGTATTGACTTATTTTTTTTAACAAAATGTTGGCTACAAATATTTCCACAATTTGAATGTGTTTCCTTTGTGGAACAAAATAAAATATGGGAAAAATAAACAAAATGGGGAGGTGAATTCACTCTAAGTCAACTGTGTATAAGTTACACTCACACACATGCCCGTGTGACTATTAACTATCTCAGTGAGCTGTGGAAAACATCCCGCTGAACTCATCTCAGCACTGGAGGTGTCCATCCACTCACCTGTTTGAATATCAGTAATCGTTGCGTCTCAGACAGGTCTCCTTGACATTTACGGATATGCCCAGCACAAAACGTAAAATCTGGCACCACGATGCACCAACGTGGTCCACAAAACCCAAAATATCCTCTTAATTTTCACTGATGCATCTTATAGAAGAATGTGTAATTTACACACATGTGGTGGCTGTACAGCACAGTACCGGTACAGAATTTCTTAGAAACAGTTAAAAGTGACCCAAACTGCAGTTAATTTATATGCAACAGCCAGTTCTAGTCTCCTGAGTGTCAAAGGTACTTAACTTGAATTTCTCTGGTAAATATCAGCTCTGTCAGTGTGGGAAATTGCAAGCTATTTAGATAATATTTAAGCAACTTACGGCTGCTGATGCTGAGCATCTTGTTGCTGTAGTTAATATGCATCATTTTCTGATAGAGGTCACAAAGGCGGTTACGTGTGAATGAAAGGTAAGTAAACACCCCAGCATCTGGTAAACAGCAAAATAATGTGTGTGTGGGGGGGTAATTACACCTTCAGGGGGTTTATAGAAAGAGGGTGGGAGGCTGTGCAGAGAGAGGGTACTATGAGAAAACAGGCATTTCTGGATTGAAATGGGCCAGCATTCAGCTAAAGCGAGAATACTCAAAGATAACCTGCTCCATTTCTCAACCTGGCCCTCTTATCGAAATGTTTTTCGCCCACAACAATTTTGATGACTTTCAAGGGAAAGGTTCCTGGATGGAAATGCATGAGAGAGGCGAGAGAGTGTTTGTCTGTTGTCGGTGTAATTGGCCTCTTTTGAAACC
The DNA here is from genome assembly GCA_009936485.2 of Gymnarchus niloticus. Lineage (NCBI taxonomy): Eukaryota > Metazoa > Chordata > Actinopteri > Osteoglossiformes > Gymnarchidae > Gymnarchus > Gymnarchus niloticus. Next base: position 675 of record JAACJT020023515.1, on the reverse strand, counting down.
CATGCACAGGAAAATACCCCTTATCTCCCAGAACGTTCCACACACATTTAACCTGATATTGTTTTTCTGTTTCCTCAGTATGGAACTGCAGGAAACATACTTCCTTGATTGATATAGAATCGTGATCCGCTACTTCTGCAGGGTGGAGGGTTGACTCAAAGGGTCCCAAATTGATTACGTGATTCTCTGCCTTTTGGTATGACACTCATGTTAAACTCCGCTGCAAACTGAGCCACGTGGGAAGACCCAGGAAAATCCTCTCCCTATTATATGAGTAAAAATGTGATGCTTGATGTTCTAATTTGCAAGCAGCCTAGACATATAACGAAAATGACTGGCAGGACATGGTCAGGGTTAGGGTTGGCTTAGTTGGCTTATGAAGGATATGATTGGCTATGCTGTGATGCAGCAGGCTGGTATTGGTGGGATCATTTCAGGTCTGCTGTGGTCGGGGTCCCTCTCTCCATTGTGAGCTGGGCTGGACTTGGATGTGGTTTGACCTGGGGAAGGATGTAGCAAGTGGGTGTGGACACAGCTGGTAGACCGATGGTATTTGTTAAGCCTGCTTTCACGAGAGATGGGGGGGGGGGGGGGGGGGGTGGGGGGTGGGGGGTGGGGGGTGGGGTGGGGGTGGTGTCTTGAACACCTTGTGTTCTTCTTTGGCATGTTTCCTGT
>JAACJT020023514.1:0-22177 GCA_009936485.2 Gymnarchus niloticus | reverse complement strand
AGTGAAGGAGAATGCTGGGTAGGATGGGGAACCTCCAGCCAGACAGCCAGAGTGAAGGAGAATGCTGGGTAGGATGGGGAACCTCAAGTCAGACAGCCAGAGTGAAGGAGAATGCTGGGTAGGATGGGGAACCTCCAGCCAGACAGCCAGAGTGAAGGAGAATGCTGGGTAGGATGGAGAACCTCAAGTCAGACAGCCAGAGTGAAGGAGAATGCTGGGTAGGATGGGGAACCTCAAGTCAGACTCACCCGGAGTTTTTGTAATTTCATCATACTTTAACTTCAAGTTAAATTATTGACATCAGCTACTGCCGCTGCTTTGTCCTATGGTGTGTATTGACACGTTTGTTTGAAGGAGAGGAGGTTCCACTAATGGGTTTTAATAAGCGTTGCTGGCCTGCTGAAAGAATACTATCGGCTGTAATAGTTGGAGCCGAGGCCTGGAGGAGTCTGCTCACCGATGGCTCCTATAGGCAGACAGGAAATCCTGTTCCTCCTTCCTGTTACTGCTCAGCTGCAGATGTAAATCTTCCTTTACCGTGGAGTGTAGCACCACACAGCCACCAAGTCAGAAGATCAGCCTGTCCTCTTTATAAAATTGCAGTGCTGTGTCCGTTTTCGCCTGTTTCTAATAGAGGAAGTCTCGTCTTTAGTCAGAACAGAACACGAGTCTTCCTTTTCTTATATCAACGGTGAAACATTGTCATACCTTCATTAGCAGCCCAGTGCTCTAGCTCCCCAGGCTACTGACCAGGGTTTTGTATCTGCCCGTTCCTGCCAATGGGCCTTGTCCTGATTGCCCTCATGTGTTCCACCTGTCTGGGCTGTGTGTTAGTGTCACTATCATGTGTGGATCTTGTTCTTCTAAGGTTCTACTTCTCAACTTGGTTATCCCATGCCTCTCTAGTTTATGCCCTAGTCTCAGTGACTGCGGTCGCACCTTATTTTACTGGTCACAGAACATGAACATTTCTTTATTTTGACTGTCAGTGGAACATGAGTCTTCCCTTATTCTCACAAGTTTTTCCCCGTCTTCAACTGAAAACATGGACTATAAATATAAATAAATACCTCCGGCACGTAAAGTGCTCCTCCTCTTTTCAGAAATCTGCTGTCATGGAGCAGTGCCATTTTATGTCAGTGCAGGCAATGCTGTCATTAATTATGTCATGCATCGACTTCAGAGACTCTGAATGAGGAAGGCCTGTTTTCCAACCCCCAAGTGAAGGCACTGCTGCCTCATGGCCAGGAGAAGCCCTGTATTTCAGCCCCGTACTGCAGGCATTTTACTCGTTCTTGATTTAGCTCTTCCTTCCACTTCTAATGCTCCATCTTCCTTCACCTCCTGTCCTGAGCAGCAAACAGCAGTGAGCCAATCGATCGCGACCCCACCTACTCTATGTACCCTGGCAATGGTCATGAATTCTCAGCAGTGACTCCAAGCCTGTGGCAGTTTGGTACTCGGAGCCATTTATGGTAGAGCAGGAGTTTGGAGAAGAACAGCAGCCATCATCACATTTGTTCTGTGATCCTGAGAGGTCAGGGGTAGAACGTGGCTAGCAGACTAACTCCGCAGCACTTGACAGGATATTTCATTGATCCCTTTCATCTTACGTGTCCTTCTGGGAGTTAAGCCAGCAATATTTTGCTGGCTACCCAAGCCCACAACCACCCTAAGATTGACTGAGGCCATGCATCTCCTGAGTGCATCATTAAATTCATATAAATAGTAATGGAAAAACAGATGACTATTATAGCTGAAAGGTTGTTAGCTTCTGAGCTATGCAGGCAACCACAAAGGATCATTTAGCATCAGAGCTGCCGGGAGGACAGACTAATCAGGGAGGCGAGAATCGCGTGTCCGCTGGGTCCCATCTCGAAGCCAAAAAGGGCTGTCCCACCAGAGGCATTCCATGAAACTGAGCGTTTTATGTAGAGGTATTGAACGTTGAGAGCTGTTTTCATTCTAAACTATTTCATATTTTATATCTGGTAAAATAAGGTCTCCTTTTCCTGTGGAATCGGTCAACATGGGGCTTTGTGCCGTTTCTCCAGGCTGTCATTTTTCCATCAAATAGAGAAAGAAATTTCTCCTCATAGCTATGCTGCGTAGGGTTAAGATCATCGTCATGGAAGTACAGCTTTTCGAACAGCATCTAGGTCACTCAGCGGTCCAGTGCAGGCGACCGGCAGTTTCACTGGCAGGATGCATCACGCTACCTTTTCACTTTGGCTGTTTCAGTGCAGAGCCTGCGGAGTTGCTCTAATCTTAACAGGTTCTTATACATATATGTTGTTGCATGTACTGCGTGTTAAATATGAGGGGCCTGTATAGCGGCTCAGAGGCACTGGTGCCTCCTGCCTCATCAACCTTGACTATGACAAGCCATTGGAAGGTGGATGAACAACGCTACTGTATTTGAGTCCTACATATTTTACATAAGCTCTGATTCCTTTGGTTTCTTACTGAATATCTAGGCAGCAATGTTCTTTGTGTTTAAATTGCAAGGTTTTTAAGGTAGAAAGACAAATAGTTATTTGATAGCTTATGGGCATTCCTTAGTGACCTAACGCACACAACTTCCCAGAAGGCTTTAAATATTGCAAGCAGGAACAGAAAATGAAAAGGGAATTTTGAACATGCTTGCATTCCATGTTTAAACTGTTTGAAAGTTTTTTGATTACCCTTGTCGATTTAGACAGCATGAGTGTTTCTGCAGATTGCCGGTTTAGTCATGGAATACGACACGGCTGTCATTATTTAAATACCAATGACTGACATCAATCGGCGACATGGTTCATTAGTGCGTGAGCACTGAAGTTTTCATCCTTTTAAAATGGCCGCCGTATTGATGCAAGGCTTCATTTAAGCCGATAGGCTTCGGAAAACGGTTAAATTAGCATGTACTTAACCACAAGGAATTCTGAGTAGACATAACCCCTCCTCCCTCTTCGGACCTGCTTGGCTGAAGTGCGATGTTTCTCGGAGGTGAGCTGGAATTACAGCAGGATCACACAAAAGAGCCGTTTCCCCAAAACCACTGTAGTTGAGGCTTGTGTCTGGAGCCCATGCCAGGCTGGGAAACACCCTGGCTGAAATATAAATTAACCAGGTACTGATTAGATTATATTGGCTGAATGCATAAAATGATTTAAGCCCAGTAATTTTATGTTTAATCATGCAAGCATCTGATAACAACGTTAGGCCAGTCAATAATTAAACATGTCACGTTGGATTTTTTTTTACAAAAATGAGCGGTTATTGATGAATGGCTCGCCACTCTCCTTGCAGACTCTTAATCTCATTGACGTCAACGACTCCTAAGCTGCTGATAAACCGGCGGGTTGGTATGGATCTACGATGGCTTCATACAGCCGAGCGAGATGTGTTTGACCAGTTTTAAGGCAGTGATGTTATCATAATTAACCTGCAGTCTACTGAAGCAGTGGTCTGTTTAAGCCAAGTAAGCTTTACAAGTTTCAACCCAAAGTTGTTTGGCAACAAAGTCGCGTGTGAATTAGGAGTAGAGGAGTGGACTCAGAACACATCCCAGAGGGCTCCAGTCTTTAGGGTTAGGGTGGAGAAGATGTTGTTACTCGTCCTCACCACCTGTGGGCGCCCGGTCAGGAAGTCAAGAATCCACCTATAGAGGTGGGTATTCAGCCCAAGGTTCTGAAGATTGATGGTAGGTTTTGAAGGCACGACAGTGTTAAATGCTGAACTGTGAATCAACAATGCTCACACAAGTGTTGCTTTGATCGAGGTGTGAGAGGATGGTAGGCAGAGTGGTGATGTCATCCTCAGCTGACCTGTTTCGTCGGTACGTGAATCGTGAAGCGTTGTTGGGCAGCAAAGAGCAGATGTGAGTTTTGACTAGTCACTCAACACACTTCATAACGACTGAAGTATTTGCAACAGGATGGCAGTCATTCGAGCTTTTTGAAGACAAGTATGATTGTGGTCACCTTGAAAAAGGATGGGACTGCAAACTGAGTCAGGGAGAGATTGAATATGTCTGTAAGAACATCTGCCAGCTATTCTGGTCCTGGGGCCCCATGTGAGTTAGTCTTCTGGAAAACTCCACACACGTCAGCTCAGGATACAGGAAATAAAAGTTTACAGTGGGTTGTGAGGATCTGCTGGGCTGCTTTCTGTGATACGGGTCTCAAAACGACCAGAGCAGGGTGCTCTGAAAGTTGTTAGTTTGTCTGAGCTTCATAATCTATGATGCTGCTTAATCACTTTCGCACATTCCGGCTATTACTGCCAAGGTAATAAAACTCCACTTTAGATCTGTAGGTGAATTTTGCCAGATTCATGGCTTTCCTGAGGTCATACCTCGTTTTTTTCCGGATGTCCAGCAGTCCTGGCGCTGAACTTTATATATGTCTAATGCCTGCTCCAAATTTGCTAAATTTGTTGCTTGGAGCATTTTGAAAAAGTTGTTAAAGGGTTTTAAAAAGTCACAAATGATAGCAACAAAGTCGCTAAGTTGGCAAAAGTGAACAGCTGACAAGATTGGCAGATGAAAGGCGAGAAAACGCGCCAGGTCCTTTTAAAGGCCAGGCCATCGGAAGAAAGGATTTTTTTATCCAGATTCGCCGAGTCAGATGAGGAACCACATGGTGGGTCAGATGACCTGAAATGCTGTTTACTCAGGAAACGAACAATGAAAGTGCACATCTGTTTAAAATCCAGTCCAGCCTGTGTCAATACCCATTAATCCAACTGTTTATCCAGTACAGGGTCAATGGAATTTTAATTTATGTGTGTACAGTATACGTATATAATTATATTAAATATAGTATTGCTCATTTATTTTTAAAGGTGTTATAAATATTTCATGTTTTGACATTTGTCTGTGTGGGATGTACAAATCAAATGTGCAAATCTTACCTATCTTTAGTACTGTATATATTTTCAGGATCGTGTTTATTTCAGCTTTGGTTGAGGTGTATATTTTTGATTAGAAGCGTAAATAAACTGTTTACATATTTTGCTTTCTCCAGCAGTCTGTGGCCTAGAAGCCCTGCACTGGCTTACAGACATGAGTACAGTTCATCAAGTCCACGCTGTGTGCAGAGATTAAGAAATCTGTGGGAGAGGACACCCCTGACCTCACACGTTCAGGATCTCACTGAGACAGCCCTGGGTGGAGCCTCATTGGCAGGAAGACCCAGTGAGGTCATTCTGAGCGTGTGTGTGTGTGTGTGTGTGTGTGTGTGTGTGTGTGTGTGTGTGTGTGGCTGCAGTCTTGTTGCATCTTCTGTTATAGAAACTGTGAAGTCTGCCTTTGTATTACAATAGGAACCACCAGTCACATTCAGTTTAGTATCGTTTAGAGAATGTTCCGTCTTGGGCTAGTGCCCTCGGGAGTGAAAAGCGGAGGTCGTGAAGATTGACTTCAGATGGAGATGCCATTAGTTAGAATTGAAAATAAGAATAAGGCTCCACCATTTGAGGAGTGCTAGGGACAGCCAGACAACCTCCAAAGACAGCACACCGGGACAGAGGTCATGTCCACAGCTAGATCACACGACACTACAAAATCCGAAAGTGATTCGTTCCCTGCTCTGTGCTGTTGGACGTTCGTCCATCCGTCCCCTACCATGAAAACTCTACGGACGACGAGTGCCACTGTTGGTGTTACCATGAGTCAGAGTTCATCTGATGGCGTCTGGTGTGACGTGACGTGACGTCTGCAGCTGGACCGTGATTATGAATGTCACGGGATCGTAACTTATCGTCTTTTCTCTAGCCATCCATTTTCATCAGACCCACAGCTCTGCACTGGCTGAGTTGGTGTAGGAGCCGTGGTAAGAGCTACGTCATCTGCTCAGGGCCCGTATACACGTTCAACACCGTGTGTCCCAGCTAACTTTGATTCTGGTTTCGGTTGACGTCGGTTTAGTTGATGGGCAGTCAGCCTTACAGCAGAGTGATAATCCGATCGCTCGTCGGCTTCTCTCCGATCCGCCGACTCGTTAAGTGGACATCATGTGTTTCTCCCGCACTTCCACCGTAGGTCAGTGAGCTAAAGTCCACATCAGTTGAGTAGGAGAAAAGCATGATGATCAGCGTGACGATGCATGTCCCACTAAGAGAAAGACTGATTGATTGATTGATGTCCCAGGAGGCACCAGGACCCTGCTTTGGCGTCTTTATTCGGCACAGTGAGACTTTCTGCTTCGGTCTTCTCCTATGTCGACTTCAGAATGGGTCTCACAAGTTACGATATAGGTCTTGCCAGGTTGCTCAATGCTGACAGGCCAATGCTAATCCACTGATAAGCTTAAGCGTTCCTTTACGTGAATTTTGCTTTTTTTCTGATAGATCGTCAGTAACCTTGCAGATTGACTTGCAGCATTGCAGTTTGCTGACTCAAATTGGCCTCCTTTTTTGAAAGCTTCAGCCCTCAGCCTTGAGTCCTGTAAGGTTGTCACAGTTCTTTCATCATATCTCCCTTGAGGGCAACTGAACACAAGACATTGATATTGGGGTAGGGTGTAATGCTGCTTATGTTGTCTGTATTACAGTGTAAGCTACAGCTGTGTGAGAAAACCTTCATGTGTATGTCGGTGACTCAGAGACAATAAAGGTAGAAAAAAATCAAAATCCATTTCGAGATGTCAGTACCGTGAGGAAAGCATTTGGAGGTCTGAGTGCCGAGTTAGCAGTTTAATTCGTCTGGGCTAACAGGAAGAATTCAAGATCCACCAATCACAGGCCAAACACAGAGGGTCTTAAACAATCCAGAAGAAAACATCTACTGAAGCCCAACCACAATCCACGCCGAAAACAGGTGAAACTCTATGACCAGCGTCAGACAGACGACTAAAGCATTAACCGAGTTGACACAGGTCCTGTTTATGACGTCCTTGTATCACCTTTAGACAGCCTGTAAGTGCTGCGAGTACGTCTAATACTCAGGTGAGCAGGTGAGGTGGGCCGTGGTCTCCTTGGGTGTGACTGTGGAAAGTGTGGACTGGAGACATAGTGGACTGGAGACATAGTGTTGTCCGTAAGTCATTTCAAGATGTGAGAAGTTGAGTTCGGGACATTTTAGAAATGCCTAAATGACGTGAAGGTGTTGGTTTCTCCATGCTGAGACTCCCCTTTGCCCAGATGGAGCTGCAGTGACAACCGTCATTAGTGTTCTTCAGAAGAACATCCTATAGAAACATCCAAGTTTCTAAATGCTGACTTTAGTCAAGGGATTCGCCTTCACAGAACATCTCTAAAAGGGGTTATCCTTGCCCTGAGGTTGTCCTTAATGATATCGCTACATGATTCATCGTTAAATATTTCAAGAGTAGTGTACAGATGTGGTTAAATGGCTTTTGGTAACAGTATCACCCATCTCATGAAGATGGACCTTAAAATAGTTTAGAAATTTCAAGTTATTTAACGACGTGCAATTCCATTTTAAATGTCTTTAAACGACTTTGCGGTCCTCTAAAGATATCTTGTAGATGTAGAGGTTACTCGTACACGCCGTTCGGAATCGGAAGCTCGATGTTAGTGGTTCTGTGGTATCGTTCAGTTTTGGTTCGGCCAGCTTCTTCTCCAGCAGTTGCCAATACTGTAGCACATCACAGCTAGACTGTGCCGAGCAGGACAGTGTGTGGAAGTGTGAAAATATCTTTGCCATAATGAGAGCATGGGGATGCAGCAGTTGTCTGCCTAATGATGTAGTCTTTTTTTCTTTCTTTGCACATATTTTTGCCTCCAGAATTCAGCAGTCACACTAAAGCCCGGTAAACTAGCAAGACATCAGCCGATACTCAGCACCTTTACAGATACAGTCAAGGAAGTATGGAGTCTAAAATTACAGCTCTGTGTTTGTCTACAGGGAGCATCTGCTCCGTGTCACATGAGAGGAAAGGCATCTTCACCACCTGGGGCTGCGGGAGTTTAAATTGAAACCTTTAAAGGAACAAAGAGCTGAATAGATTTTGGAAAACTCCTCGTCTTCCTTGATTTCCTTTCGACTGCCATCACGTATTAATTACTCACTTCCCCAAGATTCTTCAGGTCTGGTTCCTGGGTTTCGGTCGATGCTCTGGCTGATACCCGGTGCTGTTTCTCATTTATCAAGCACTCTTTCGTCCTCTTGTTAAAGGAGCAGACAGAGGCTCAGTGGGTAGCACTGTAACCTCACACCTCCAGGGTTGAGGGTTTGAATCCAACCCCCTGGCTCTGTGTTTGTGCAGTTTATGTTTCCTCTGATATCTTAACAGTGTGTACCCTGTGGTGGACTGCCATCCCGTACACGATTAAGGAGACCGCACAAGATGGCCGGCTTCATGGCCCTGTGGATCTCGATGGATGGCTGATGGTCTACAGGGGGCGCTATCACCACTGTATGCTGTCCATCTAGCAGTTGCCCCTAGAACTCTATGTTCAATGCCCTAATAAAGCACCTTGTGAATTTGTGCTGGTTTTATATTCCCAGTTAAGGTCATCACAAAGATCCAGAGATAGACAGTTTGTTGGATGACTGATTGATCGGTAAGTGACAAGCTCCCCAAATGTAGATGTGGATTTGTTCGTGAGTACCTGGCTGTTAGCTCACTCTGTAACACAAGCCATTTACTTCACACGAGACCGAATACTCAGCCATATACAGTATACCACCCTAATTTTGTTTAGGGACTGAATAAGTTCTGTCATAAAATAACTTACTTTGAAGGGGCGTTAAATCACTGTTGCTGACCGATTTTGGGCAAATAGGGCAGAGTCCCATATAAAGATTAAGTAAGCTTAATGAAAGGCAGCCCATCTCCCAGCATACACTGCGACGTGTGCAGGGACGAGTCCTGCTTCTGTTTGTATTAACAGTGACATCATCTTTTAGGTGACCCCACGTGACTGGGCCACTGCAGGGCTCTGTAAGGTAAAACAGGGTGCAGAAATCTCAGGGCTGAGGCAAAGTCAGGTGATGAAGGTGTGGTTCAATTCCACACAATTACTCCCAATAGAAACACAGTTTAGAGCCAACCTAGATCAGCAGTCCATCTCCGTCATTTCATGAACATGCTCTGTCCTCCCCCTCATGTTATTTCCTCGTCTGACCTCTACCCAACCCTGTTTAGAATTACATTTGTGTGGTCTGACCATTGATGGCATGTCCTCATGAGTATCGATTCATCTCTGTCCGAAGCATCAGCATGATTTTGTCCTGGGGATTTGATAGGGCCTCAGTATTTTCTGCCAGAGGCAAAGCTCCATTGTTTGCCGATTAACCAGCTTCTTGTTTTCCCTGTGTAGGATCATATGGTGAGCTTTTAAAGTGAATAAACGGCTCATGTAACACAATAACCTTTCAGCCATCAGTCCAACCACTACGGTCAGCCTTCCAGCTTAGTCTGGGTGGGATGACTGTTAGCATGTCAACCCATTTCTCTAGCGGGGGGGAATGTTTTATTCGTGCTGCTCGTCTGACACTCAGTTCAGCTTATTCTGGTGTTGACAGTGCGTAAACATCTGTGTACTCATAATAACAGCCTGTTGATAAACCACAGACTTAGTAGTGAATGGGGTGGCTGCACAGCGGCAGACGTAACAGACCACAGTGTGTCTCATGACCCGGGGCATTTTGGGGAACATTAGTGTTGTTCGAGTAAGCTCCCTAAGCACCCCGTCTATCAGCATAAACACCCCACTGTGTTCAAGCGAAACCCTTCGCAGCCTCAGAGGTGCCTGTCTCTGGCCGCCGCTCGGAGACTGAAAGGTGTTGCCTGGCAGTGCGGCTGGGCTGACGCTGGCTCTGAGGGGAGGAAGAGGAAGGTGACGCATGCCTCTCTGCTCTGCTTTCAGACCCCGGGCAGAAGAAGGACGTGAGACGCACGCCGTTTCGGCGACCGAGAGGCACCAGGGAATACCGTGTGAGTATTGCCAAACGGGGCAGCCGCCACCCAGCCTGCCATGCTGCTGTCGAGTGTTTCTGTATTGTCTGTGTATACGCAAGGAACCGGGGACTCCCGCTGCGTATCATGCTTCTATAGGCATCGTGTCACCCATTTACAGCCGGTTATATATTTTCAAAACGATCTGCAGCTTGCAGAAGCCATTGATAAATATCCCTGCTTCAGGGGGCTTGTTTATCTGCTCACTGAAATGACAAAGTAATCCTCGTTTCCTCTCTCGGAGTGCTTTCAGGGAACAGTTGGTGTAAGCCACAGTTTCGGCCCATTCTGGGAGATTTCAGTAGGTGCACCAGTGAGGGCTTGGCGTTTACGGGCGGAGCCTTCTAAACGTCCTCTCGATTTGTCCTTCTGCTCATGTCGCTTTGACGTTCTCTCGAGGAATGACCTCCTGAATGCATGATGGTTGCCCCCGATCTGACGGCTCGCGTTCAGACTCCCAGCGTGGCTGAAGGAAAAATCCCATCGTATCTCCCTCCTGAAATGAGGCTCTCCTCTGCCCGGTGACCGGGACCAGAGCCCTGGGATGGGAAAACAGCACACCCGCCGGTCACCCAGCTGGCCCCTTCCAGGTCCAGCTTCTCCTGCAGCCTTTGAGGAAGGCCAGGGCACTAATTGGGGTGGCATAGACTTAATCAGGCACTCGGTTCCTTCTGCACAGCTGGCGTCCTTCACCTGACCCCGACCGCATCTCCAGACGGTCACCGTGGAACGTTTCTCATGGCGGAACCTAAGGCTCGCTAATCTGGCCATGTTTACATGAGGTTCATCAGGTGAGATTCTCCAGAGCAGAGGAATTAACACAGGATTGTAGTTTAAGAAAATGAAAATGTTTCAGCGTATCGTCGCTAAGGGCCTGTTTGCGACGAACAGCCACTTCTGATCTAGAAGGAATTTCCAGGTTGAAGAACATTCATCACACCTTCTAAAGATGGAGCTGACTCTGCATCCCAGAAAGAAGGACAAGAGTACAAGTGACCCAGAGCACATTATTCTGCCATTATGGTCCAGTCTCATACACTCCACGTCTTGAGCCGGGAAACAGGGTATTCAGTCAAATTGGGCTCTTGGGGGCTTTGTGAAGATTGTGATGTGATCTCATCAAGCTAGCAACAGTAAAGTCGCTATGGAAACTGTACTCATTAAAGCCTTGGCTCGGAGTGCCAGGGTACCTTCCCACAGCTGGCTGTTTTGGTCAGATCCAGTTCGGCGTGCTGAATAGCCTTGTGGGAGTCTGAGGCCGTACCTTTACTGATACCACAGGACATCTCGGCCTGGCCTGAGCAACCATGAGGCTGATATGAAGTTGGCTTGTTACCATGGCGAGTGTGTAGGTAAAGGCATTTGCATGTGATACGAAAGGTAAGAGTCAGTTAGTGATGGAATTCCTGTGGCAGGTATATTTTCCCTACGAGAGCTCTGGAATCCTTCGACAAACCAGTACTTTGGTCAAGTCACGGGTGGTCAGAGAGGAAATCTAATGTCTACTCTGGAAAAAACGGTTTTTCCACCTTTAAATCCTTAATGTGCTGAAGGAAATACGGAGAGCTCGATGCCTTCCGATTATCTGGGATAGAGCATGGTGACAGGTCCGTCCTGCTCTGCTTTTTAGCCCAGATGAAGTCCAGTTACCTTGGAGTCCTCGTTGGTTGCCCTGGGAAATGAGGTGTGATTTTTCTCGAAGCACATTAACGAGGGGGTGGATAACTGAAAAACCGTTACTCTGGGCACCACAGGGAGTCTTTTACATCGACTGACTGTGATGTTGTTGCCCAGTTTTCATAATCACACCCACAGAAGCCCTTTGTCAAGGCATCCATATGGTCATCCAAGCATGCTGGTGGAAAATATGCATCCGAATCCATATGAGATGACCTGGATTAATCCATTTGTGATGAGAGCGATGGCACTTTCTGTGGTGATGGTGCCGTTCGGTGGACGGTCCCATTTCAGGTGTGGAGAGGTCTGTGTCTTTTCTCCGGCTGCTGGAGGAGAAAAGGCTCCACCCTTTCTGCCCCATTCTCTCACCCATCATCATCCCTGGGTCTGTCCCACACCCATTCTCGCTCTGTGAGCTGCGTACTGCCTCTGGGCCAGCTGGAGCCTTAATCGCCTTGGACTGAAGCTGCATCGGGAAGCGTCTCTAGTGTGGCTGGAGGTTCGGGGAGGATGGCCAGCTAGGGGGTGTACTGGCAACGGGGGAGAGACCGGTGGCATGCTGTAGTCTTCAGCAGGAACCGGACCTTTCCTCCATGGGTAGGTTGTCACGTCACATACTGGCTGTCTGGGTGAGAGTGAGGCCGGTCACCTCCCAGATCCTGAAGCTTGAGCAAAATGCACTGTCGTATTTTCATTCAGTATTTGTTCATTCACACAACAACGTTAGCCTCAGTTAAAGTTTCTCAGTGAACCAACACTTAGTCATTACATTTGCAAATAGACCGTCTAGCTCTAGCACCCAAACTACCCTAATGGACTCGATGCTGTGGTGACGACAAGTCTCTAAGTAACTCCAACACCATTATTCATTAGTGTAATCAAGACAGAACGCTCTCTGATTGGCTTCCTACAAGCAGCCTTCCTTTGTCTATAAGAGTCAGTTAGAAGGCGCTAATCTGTACTGATCACCATTCCAGTGGCTCCCCGCGAAGCTGAGGGAGAACGTCCAGATGGCCGCGTTTCTGTCTCCTGCTGAGGCGATGCCCTCTTCAAAGCAGCTTCCTTTGCACCCACGGCATGTGTTGCCGAAAGACAACTCGCCACACCTTCATTGTCGCCGGCTGATTCATGTGGGAGTCTCCCTTCAGTCAGTGTAGCCCTCAGTGAACCTCAGCAGAGATATGAGCATTTCTGAGTATGACAAGACGATCATGAGGTAACTTCAGACAATGAACAAGGCTGCTTCCCAGTTTTGGGTCAGTGGTCACATCTGGCTGAGTGTACAACTCCACACAGCTAGACCTGGCACCTATGAATCAAGCACCGAACCCTCGGCCAGCAATGAAGATCCAGAGAATTGTAGATGCCTCACTCACTGCTAGGGGGCGCTCATTCCACTGACCATTTTGATCCATTTCTTCCATTTTAGGTTCCTTATTTGCAAATCACCCAAGACAACCTGCAATGTTCATATTGCACATGACTGTATATAAATTTGAAAGTGAAACAACATCTGAGCTTTTGACCACAGAAATGGATGTAAACATTTAGCTTCCTCCAGCTGTGCTATATCCGTAGACCCCTGTTACTTTCGGGGTCTAGTTAGTCGTGTAATCTGTCCTCTCCTGTCCTGGCATGGTCAAGACCAACTAGCAGGTTAGGCATTACAGGCTCAGGGCGAAATCTCCCAGAGGGATGATGGTTGGAAAGGTCAAATGCGGACACAAAAACGGTGACCACGACGATGCTGCACATCAGCCTGCTCACTCATCGTACAGCTCTGGAGAAATGTCCCGAGTGAAGGCTACTCCCACCTAAGCCAGTCCGACTGAGCCGTGGGAGTCCAAACTATGATGCTTTCTCATTATGCGCGTTGTTTTTCTCTGGCTTCAGGTGGAATCACGGGACACACTGAACCATATTGCCCTGAAGTTTGACACGACCCCTAACGAACTCGTTCAGCTCAACAAGCTCTTCTCCAGAGCCGTCGTTCCAGGCCAGGTTTGGACAGCATTCTGTTCATGGGTCCTGTTCACTCACGTTTCTGCTAGCACCTCCATGTCTAGTCGCTTAAACACTTGGTGTCCATCCACTGCTGAGGAGCATCTCCTTCAATGTTGCTGTCTCAGGTGCGATGGCTGCAGAATCATTTCAAGAGTCTCTACAGTTCAACTCAGAGAGCCGATTAAAAAAGCTGAAACCCTCCGACCTTCTCTTACCTTCAGTACTGCATGAGTATGACGTTCAGATGCTCATCCTCCTCACAGGAGGTTCACAGAAGCCTCACAGAAGCTCCAGTGTGCCTCAGGGGACAGAAAACACTCGTCATTCTGAGGTCCCGAATAGGTCAGGATGAATCACATTAGTCTCGGAACCCCCTCCCCACACACACACAGGGTCCTCTGGAAACATCAGCATTAACCCTCTGTCTGTTCACGTGCTCTCCAGCGTACCACAGAAGTGTGTCTGGGAGTGTCTGTGCTCTGAGCCTCTGTGCCTCCCGTACTACAATAGCCCTTTCCATGTGCTTCCAGGCCCTTTACGTCCCTGACCCCAGCCACATCTCCAGCGCGGAGAGTTCCCCCTCTCTCAGCCCCATCAGCCCTCTGTCTCCCACCTCTTCCGAGGCTGACCTCGAGAAGCTCACCACGGTACGTTCACGCAGATGACTCTGCGGTTCCTTATGATGGCGGACTGGTTCGGTTCCACTGTTCCGCTGGTCAAACACGCTGTAGGTTTCATTATGAGTACATTGCTGTTGGATGGAACATTTGCACAAGTGTTAGCAGGCTCTCAGGAGAATGGTATTTCCTTAGAGCTCCTCAACTATGGCTGAGACCTTTGTGTTGGCTCATCATCTATGAAGCGTCTGAACATCAGCTGTTTATGACAAGAGCTAAACGACGCGCAGCATGACAGATTGTTTGGCGAAAACGTGGTTGCAGGTCTGACGTGTTGAGAAATTTAACAAGTTGCTGGAAGTTCCTCAGTAGGTCATTTAAGGGTACAAAGTCTCACAAAAGTGACGGCTTTTGGGGAATGTGTGAAATGTCTTTGAAGTGAAGGTTTATTAAGAGACGCACGTGAGGATGTGGATAAACTGTGCTACACTGTGCCTTTTTGTTTGAAAGCTCTGCTAACGCATTGGTGGAGGAATTTAAACAGCACACGGGTGATGGACTAATCTGGCCGACTTGTTGAACTTCGGGGAATACAAAATGTAGGATATTAGGGTGACCTGACTGACATTTCATCATTTGACGTTTTTCAGCCGATAAAGATGAATACGGCTTTCAGTCCTTTTTCACGTGTTGATAATTCAGTAGAGACCAAATCCTCGTACAATGGCTACGTCCACTTTTGTTCCCCATAAGGCCGTATTGGCTTGTTCTGTAAGTGGTTTGGAAGTCGGACGTTGTCTTACTGTTTGTTAAATTGTGGATTGTTGAGGTTTGACAGCCAGGTGTGTAATTGTCCCGTTCCCTCATGAAACATCTGTCAGTTGGAGGGTACTACTACTCAGAATATGTACCCTGAATAAGTAACACACGCAGTAGCAGTGAATCACGCGACCTGACTCAGCACTGTGCACTGTGACGTATGTCAGCTAAGCTAAATCACAGAGCGGAAGCGAATGTGAAAGCTGAGTTTGAAAGTCAGGTAATGAAGTTCCAGAGAGTCAGCGAAACCTTACGGCTGCTGCAAGACATTTCTGAGGCCTGCTGACCACGGACCAGGCAGCCGTGGTACTGTATTAGGCCCCTGACCTCTGTGCCATAGGTGTCACCAACAGTGGTGGGGGCAGGGGGATTTCCGTGCCTTTAAGCTGGTCCAATAAGCCGATGGTTCCAGAGCCGTTCCGGTTTGTGTACCTTTACACCAAAACAGGTAAATGTGCAGAAAAATAGCCTTGGGAACTGGCAGCAAAAACCAGCTGGTCGAATTTCTCATCAGGCCTGTGTTTTAAACCCTCCCGTGAAAGTCATTTCTGGCCATGGTCGTGTTCTCTGCTCTTTGGCTGATCTCTAGGATTCAGATGGAGCTCCTCAGAAGGACATGTCAGTCCCCCAGGCTCACATCGCTCCTAGCAGCACCCGTATGGTGTCATCCACCTCCGAGGAGGAGGAGGCGGCCCTGACAGAGAAGTTCCTCAAAATCAACTGCAAGTACATCACAGACGGCAAGGTGAGCCACCATGCCTTTGGGGTTTAGAAGGCTCCTCCCTCTCTGACCTGACAAGAGCTGCCCCTCCCCCACGGCCGTCTTCTCTCTGCCATCTCACCAGGGCGTCATCAGCGGAGTGCTCCTGGTCACGCCCAGCAACGTCATGTTTGAGCCACAGCGCTCAGACCCATCGGTCCAGAAGCACGGCTGTGAGGAGTTCGGCATCATCTGTCCGCTGGACGAGATTACGTTCGCTGCGGCATACAGGGAGATAACTGACAGGAAGATCAGGGAGTCCATCCCTGTGTAAGAGGCGCCGTCTCTCTGGAGAAATCCGTGCCTCCAAGACGTCAGAACGTGAAAGGAGGAGGACATTAAGATTGCGCTCAGACCCAGTGCTCTACCAAATACAGGCTGAAAAGAACCGACTCATTTTGCAATCACTAATTAGGTGTTGACATTCCTTAAATAACATCGTTTCAAAGTCATTGTCTGAAGAAGCTTCATTTAAATAGTACCAGCATAATCTTCCCGCAGTTTAGTAACAACTGACTATGTAATTCCACCAATTTTCCATTTGATTCATCTGATCCATTTTCATAATCACTTGTACTCTTCAGGGTGTCAGGTTGTATAATTATTTGATGGATTTATCATTTTTATGAGGCTGTTTTGGTGGCAGAGCAGCACAGTCACCTTCATAATGGCCTTTCTTGTTCTTCCTGACGTTTTTTTCCGCAGAGATCTGGAAGCAGTCTTGCCAGGGTGTGAGCCTGGCCACCTGAAGAGAAACCCACATAGCAACATGGAGACAGTCCACTCAAGACACACAGACAACAACGGCGGCAGCACCGTTCCCCACCACACTGAGGACCCCTCCTCCGAGGAAGTCTTCACCGAGTCAGAGCTGTCCCCCACCCGCACCGACGTGGTGCCATCCGACGAGCTCCGCCATGACAAATCGTCTGCCAGCTCCTCCAAAGCGGCACAGCCGAACAAGCCTGAAGCAAACAGCGGTCCTCAGGAGGATGCGCAGAGAATGCCCCCCGATGGTGAGGTGGACGATGGTGGGTCCTGTACTATGAAGTCCAGGGAGGTAACCCAGAATGTTGGGACAGATGTGGGGTCACAAGCCAGTGAACAGAAGAAGGAACTCGAGGGAAGCCAATGTGCAGCAGCAGGAGTCGGACCCCAGGGGGCAGTAGAGAGCCAGGATACAGCCCAAGGTAGGAAGACAACTGACCTGAGGTGGACATGTTTGCTCTGCACGCCTAGATGCTCGTTAGAGATGCTGCAAGCTGTTCTCAGTCCCTCGTCATTTTTCTACGCACTGAAAATCATCAGCTGCCTTAAACCACACAACACACTGCGCGATGCATCTGTAAGGTGGACAGTGTGAGCAAAAATAATTTAGTACTTACTAATCCATTCATCAGCTCCTCATGTTAAAAGTGCCCCTCTTCCTGCAGCAGTATGCTGCTTTTAATGATCAGACCATTTAAAGTTTAGATTACATATAATGACTGAATGAACAGAACAAATATATGCATGAAGCCTTGAGTACTCCTCCCCCTGCATGGATCAGTAACTCATTAAGCCAGATCGTTTGATTTGAGTGCCCCCTTTTGTGATTCACAGACTGACTTCGGAACAGTCTTTAATAAAGCACTTCTCTAATAAGCTAAAGAGGATATGTTGGTGTTTCGTCTAGGAATAACAACAGTGAACTTTTACAGCCATGAGATTTGATTTTTTTTTCAAAGTGATGTACAAGTAACATCACAATATTAGTATTTATTAGTCAATTGGTTTTAGATGGATGAAGGCACTCAGAACTAATTGCCCTTATACAGAACTTTCGTGTATACGAAACTGAAATCCTCTTGATGACCAGGGCTCTAATACAGCAGTTCAAGGTAGATTGGAATTCCCAGAATGCTCTGTTTTGATGAGCTTCAGAATCTGCCATAAAATTTTCCGTAATGTCACAGCGTTGCCTCAAGCTTGCTAATATGCTAAGTCTTGAAATTATGATCTCTGTCTCATTATCACTCTGTCTGGTTACTGTATCACAAACCCATCTGTCATTCATGGCTTTCAGGATTGAGTAAGAAAAGCAATAGATGATGAGGTTGATAAGAACGAAAACACTCTGAAACGCTAAAGGGTAGACAGAAGGTGAACGTGGGAGCATTTTGGACTGTCCTCCACTCTTGATTAAAGGAAATTGAACTTAATTACTTTGTCTATCCCTGGAAGGTTTGTTTGTTAACTAAAGTGCAGCCTGATAGCTGGACAGAGGAGAACCTCAGTCAGCTCTGCATTACTGTCTGGTTGAATAGGTTCAGCTCAGGGCTCTTATCAGTCCATCTTCATTGACGCATAGCCATGCTGGGCTTTGAGCCACAAGACAGTCAAACTAAACGCGAAGGTGAAGGAAGGAAAAGAGCTCATCACCTATCTGGACAGGGGACTCCTTGATGGTGTGCGTTAGCCGATGTAGGGCCTGCCTCTGCTGGGAGCCCTGCAAGGCCAGATGGCTTCTTATTTACACCCCCTCCTCCACCACAGGAAGAGCAGCAAATGGAGAGAAACAGAGGCAGCAAACTCACAAGTTCCTGTGCTTGCGGGTGGGCAGGCCCATGAAGAAGACCTTCATACCACACGCCAGTGCCTCCATGCAGCAGTACGCCCAGAGGGGGAGGAAGCACGACTACTGGTTTGCTGTCCCACAGGACAGGTGAGGTCCTTCTCAGCTTGTCCTGTTCTTCTGACATAAATGGAGAGAAGGTAGCATGACAGCCAAGGAGCACGCAACATAGGGTTAGATCTGCAGACTCATCTCTGGATCAAGGGACCTTGCTCTTGTACCCTAAACAAAAGTACTCCATTCCGAAAAGCAAAAAAATATGCAGCAGTTGAAATGGGCAAAACTGAGTCAGTTTGATTCAAAACTTTAGCTATGCATTGAAATATTGAGGATGATGGTGATATAACAATGTGAGTATGGTGATAATCTTGATGCCGATGATTACGGTGGTGGTGATAATGTTGAGGCTGATGATGATGATAGTGATGATGATGATGATGATGATGATGATGGTGATGATGGTGGTGATTATAATGATGATGATGGTGATGATGATGGTGATGATGATGATGATGGTGATGATGATGATGATGGTGATGGTGATGGTGATTATAATGATGATGATGATGATGATGGTGATGGTGATGGTGATGATGGTGGTGATTATAATGATGATGATGGTGATGGTGATGGTGATGATGATGATGATGGTGATGATGATGATGGTGATGATGGTGATGATGATGATGATGGTGATGATGATGTGCTGATGATGATGATGATGATGATGGTGATGATGATAATGATGGTGATGGTGATGATGATGATGATGATGGTGATGATGATGGTGGTGATTATAATGATGATGGTGATCATGATGATGATGATGGTGATGGTGATGATGATGTGCTGATGATGATGATGTCGATGATGGTGGTGGTGATGATGATGATGGTGATGATGATGATGGTGGTGATTATAATGATGATGGTGATCATGATGATGATGATGATGGTGATGGTGATGATGATGATGATGATGATGGTGGTGGTGATGATGATGATGATGATGATGGCTGCATGGTTTGTTACCACATCACCATTTGTTTATTTACTGGTATAATATTACATTGTTAACAATCGATTTTGTTTACAGGTTAATAAACCTACATACATTTTAATGTACTTACAATAGATATTAAAATAACATGTATTGAAAAAATCTAATTTTGTTGTCATTCTCTCAAAGAACCAGGCCACATAATCCAAAATAACTCATCAACCTTTTAAATATTTGAATTATTTTTACGTGTCAGTTTATTGATTTTCTCAGCTTATAGCATGCACTACAGAAAGCACATGTTTTGTTAAATCCAGACTGATTTAGATGCCGTATTCATAGTTTTTCATCACCTATGTGTATAGGTTGGAGTTTCACGTTAAAGGTGATAAAGTTCTGACATGATCTATCTTGGCATCATTTTTTGCATCACAAAAACCTGCCATTTTGAGAAGGGTGTAGACTTTTTGAGAACCATAATGTTCTATGTCGCCTTGGAGATGGGGTCCTGTGGATATTGGGTTGAGTGAGTTCGTTTGGTGTCGGTCTCAAAGTCTTTTGTCACATCTGTAAAGTGATAAGCCACACTGGTCTAGCCAAAAACCATCAGTTTCAACAGTGGCATTTCAGAATCCACAGGGGCATGCCCATAAATCAAAGAATCAATTTTATTCACATCTACAGTCCGAGTACAAAGAATTTGTCTGCATTTGGTGCATTCGGTTACAGTACTACTAGTACTGTAACCGAATGTTAGTCTTGAACTTACAGTACAAGACTAACATAAGTAACATAATAGTAATATTACAAAAGTATAACAAAACAGAGAATATACAAGAAATAAAACAAACAAAAAAAAGAAACCAGACATTTTGTTAAGGCTCAGATTCAGCCGTGGTGTGGTATCTGGAGGAAAGCGGGTGTGGTGAAAAATATCCCATCTGCCTGAAATGTGTGCATAGTATTTGCCCAAAAGAACTAGAGGCCAATCTAAGGTTCTGAAACACAATCCGTTATTATTGGGTGGCACCATGTTCACGCTTTGAAACCAAAAAATAATTCGGGGCACAACAGAAAAGATTTGCGGCTCGAGCCCTGAATGATTGGCATTGGCCCTAATGACATCTCAGGCTTCAGCCAGAACTACAGCAGACTCATTCCTCTGTCTCCCTGGTTCTCACTCACCAACCTCCAGGTCAGACCACCTGTACCAGTTCTTCATCCAGTGGAGCCCTGACACTTATGAGAAAGTGGGTCAGGGCAGAGAACCAGGGTTTATAGTGGTCAAGAGGAATGAGCAGTCAGAAGCCTTAGAGGAGAAGAAGATGGATATCTCAATGAAGGAGTGGGAGGTGAGGTCAACTCAAATGTGTCATAGTGATGCCCACACTCTGAAGGAATCACCTGAATGTGCTGCACACTGTTGAATGTCTGCCTGTGTGTGAATGGACAGACTGCATGTTTACATGTGATTTCATCTGCTGATGCTGTTCAACACTGCAGAGTTGTAGCCATTGAAAGTCTTCATTTCCATCTTTCTTTGGGTCACTGCATCATCATGAACAGTAGGACTCCATTACCAGCTGCCCCAGTGCGTGTTGTTTAACTTCACAAAGACATTTCTTTGTTTTAACCCGTACTTGTGCTTTTATAGTTATGTCTTTTAAGGTTCTTTACACTCAAAATTATTCTCCTATTGCTAGAATGCACACGTCTTCATCTGGAAGTCATTCTTTCAAACCCAGATTTGGCACTTGAACCCAATTTTTAAATCACTGAAGAGTTTGGAATGTACCACTTGAGGCAGTTAGACCTGTCTCACAAAGAAAAAATAAGATAATTATTATTAATTATAATTAGACCACTTCTCAGGTAGTTAAATGTGACTGTGTGAATAATTGGCCATTTTCACATTCACATGACACCATTGGTTTCGGGCTTTTAGAGTTCACATGGAACTTTCACTTCAGTGTGGAGCTTGGCTGAAGGCGTGCTTCTCAGACAGTTTAGCCAAACCGATTTAAGATATGACGACTGATAAGTCAGCTTTGCTGTTACATTTGAACGTAGATTGATTTCTGGGGGCAAAACAGGCACTGTGATCTTGTGTTTTTAATGATCAACGTCTTCTTTTAAGAAATATATTGCTACCTTGCTACATTTGTTATGCGTATATATTTGTTTGTTAATACATCATTTAACAGTTACAGAAAATCCCACCTCCCCGCACCCAACACGTCCGCTCCTATAGCTTTAAATCCCACTCGTGCCGAACGTAAGCACGCGTCGGTATTCGAAGGAAGTCCCGCCCTAAGGGGCGTTGACCGTTGACTTTGGACATCTCTCGCCTTTCGATTGGCCATCCATTTAGTCAAACATATGATTACGGGGGCCTGACAGGTCGCCTCCCCTTTAATAGTCAAGTTAGTCGCCGGTGATACTGGTACGAAACGGACCCTTTATAAAACTTGGAAATGTGAATACCGCCTGGAACATGTTTTTGTGGAGGAGGGTCAAGAAAGGAAAGCAACTTATACCTAGATACAGCTATGCATTGGTAATTTTCGCTTTGTCGTTGCTCCAGCGCTCTTCGTCCGTCCAGACACCCCCCGGTGCCGTGAGCACCCCTCCGTCGCTCTGTGGGCAGTAACGTCATTCCATCTACAGAAGGGGGGCCTGGGTGGAACATGAGCCTATATTTAGGGGGGACGTGGTCCTTAGTCCTGACTTGGGTTACATGGGGGGGACGTGGTCCTTAGTCCTGACTTGGGTTACATGG
>JAACJT020023513.1:0-22180 GCA_009936485.2 Gymnarchus niloticus | reverse complement strand
CCCCACCACCCCCCCCCACCACCCAGGGGTGCCGTGGGGCGGGGGGGTGTGTGTTTTTGTGTGTGGGGTGGGGGGGGGGGGGGGGGGGGGGGGGGGGGGGGGCGTTGTTCCATGAAAACAGACAGCCCAAGTGATGGATCCTTCATTCTCCCACGGAAGCTGATCATGTTGTGAAGGCACAGTGTCACTGCCTCACGAAGAACCATTTAATTCCTCTTCATGAACCAGGTTGAAGTGTGCTTAAAACCATATAACCAAATAACTGTTGGTTCAAGTCTCTGGCAAAGAATGAAACTGCTATTACACAGCACAAGTACCCCTTTAAATAGAAAATAGGTTATGAAAACAATGAAATGGTAAAGGTGCTGGGATCTAATAAAGGTGCGATGTTTCCACATCTGAAGGCTTGGTTCAATTCTGGTCGACCAACACATCTGAAGCTGACAATTTCAGGACAGTTCTGTCCAAATGCAAAGCAGAAAGAAGAGAAAGAAAAAGAGTTTTTGACTTTAGCAGTTGACATCACTGAGTCATGTACTCATGTGTTCCTTTCTGTGAAGTTAAGGGCATCTTTTTCTGAGGAG
Organism: Gymnarchus niloticus; assembly: GCA_009936485.2. Lineage (NCBI taxonomy): Eukaryota > Metazoa > Chordata > Actinopteri > Osteoglossiformes > Gymnarchidae > Gymnarchus > Gymnarchus niloticus. The sequence goes on along the minus strand of JAACJT020023513.1, from coordinate 21,596 downwards.
GACCTGACTTTTGGGTCAGAATCGTGATGCCCCCTTTTCTCCTCAGATTTGGGACACTCCTTAGTCTGTCATGCGTTACGGACAGTAGCGGTTCGAGCTTACTTGGCGCCCTGGGCGAAATCACCCCAAAGTACACCCCCAAGAAAGAACAGTAAGCAACGATAAAATTTGTGGGACATGATGCCCACCTGCCCTTTACCCATCTCACCCATGCCAAGATCCGTGCCTGGTCATGTGAGATCAAACCCTCACCTCCCATGGAAAGAATTTTCCACCAGCTTTTCCAACATTGTCTTCAATTTGCACATTTTGAGTAGCTATTTTGAACCTACTGAGAACATGTCTGTGAGCATTAATATAGGTGTTACTGTGAGTACTTTATCAGAAATCTTGGAATTAAAAGCGAAAGGGAATGAAACGAGAATCAAGGCAGTAAATCATCTCCTGTGGGACTCGGTGGTCCTCTGTCTCCAAAAAAAACCACGATTGCGGCCACCTTCGCTGATGCTTCCGGCATACTCTGGAATCCAAGGCCTCCGATTTCTCACCACATGGTCTGCTAAAACAGAAATGGCTCAGCAGCAGACCAATAAGATAGCTTAGGAGAAGGTGGCACAGCAGGCACCCTAGGTCACCCCTCTCCTTTAAACCCATCACCTGCAGTCTGTCCTGGTTCTCTAATCTCTCATCAAGCATGTGGTGCTGTGTGTGCGTAATGGGTGAGAGATGCTGGGTAAAATCCATGCTGTAGCAATGCCTGATGTCTTGGATCCAGGCCTGAAACAATCTGGGTCACAGATAAGCATGATAAAACTATGGAGAAAAGAGCAGTGAATAAACTCCTCAGACAACCAGGTATGGAGCCCAACTAAAAGACACGTTTTGGCTCTCCACAAGTAAGTGTGTGTGACCCTCAGCGATCCTTTTAACCCATTCACCATAGGCTCTTGTTTGTCAGCTTTTGACCAAGAAGTTTAAAGGGTCTAGATGATGCTGCAGGTTAAGTAGTGTAGGGTCAGATGTAGGCTCTGTGTGTGTGTTTGTGTGAGTACGGCAGGTAATCAATACGGACCCATTTATGTCTCATAGTTTAATCCCGAAAAACCAACACAGACCTCCATTGTTAATAATGTCCTAAGAGTATGTGGACTACACTGCAATTGCACATATTAGAAGGACTTCTACGTAGCCCATCGCCGAGCGTCACAAACTGAAAGGTTCTGTCTTTCCATCCTTCTGTCCGCTCATAAGATGACTCATAGATCGTACCGATGCACGCCCACACAAGTGCTATTAATTGCACTGTCCTATGAGTGTGTTGCAGTTTTGATGACGCGAAGCCCAGACAAGACACCAGCGGTCGGGATTTAACTCACGACAGACTGGCAGATTTCAGTAATTCGAGAGCGACATTATTGTTTCGCTATAGCTCCATTTTCCACACGTGAAGTCCTGCGATTCAAAACACAGTCGAGCAAAATAAGTTCTTTCACACAGACAGCACGCCACTTCTTTCTGAAGGCACAGTTAATCGATGGCTGTGTGTCACCACACTGCCTTCATTGTCCTCCTTAGCAACATCGTCTTATTCTGAGGCCCCCAGATACTCCCAGTCTGTGCCAGGAGCCTGCTGGACTGGTTGGCAGTGCCCATCCTGAACTCCAGGTTAGCCACGCCCAATCTACTATTGCCCCTCCTCCCCCGAATACTAGTCCACCTGATTCTTGCCACAGTTTCACTTTTAACTCCTGTAGCTCACTTCATTGTGAAATATACAATGTTTTCATCGTACCAAGCAAACCTTTTCCTCCTAATCTTTGACCCTGTGCTTCCAGCTATGACTTTGTGCATCTTTTGGTTTGTGGATTTTTGGGCTTGATGATATCTCTCTCTCGTTTTGCACTCTCAGCTCTCTGAACCTTTTTGCCTGTGTCTCTGGACTTCTCCTTTCAAATTCCGTTTCGCTTCTGTCGCCTGTTTCCGGGCCTCCTTTGTTTTCACCATCCTCCTATTGCTTGACCGTTGATTCTTGCATTTTGATCCCCTTAATAAAACCAGCATACTCTGAGCTCGGGTTCACCCTGTCTGTTTTGTTATACCTGCCTTGGTTAGCTCAGTCCTGGTCTCGCCTCAGCCTTATGCACTTCATAAAGGAGAGAAGTTCCGGAGAGAGACGGTTCGATTGGAAACCCTTACAGTACGTGAAATCCAGACCAGATGCTATGTTTGGTTCTGTTTTTCTGCAAAGATATGGGGGTGACCCCTTTCCCGTTGTGGGGGTTGTCGGAGAGAGTAGGGGTCAAATCAGCCCATTAAGAGTGAATTTGACCCTCCAAGCAGTGCTCTGTCCATGTTACAGTTCTGGACCTGGCTGGCTGATGGCTTATCGTGAATATGACACATTTCTGCTGCTGGGCTTCCTGTTGCTGTCTTGAATCTGCGTTTTGACTCTCTCTTCTTCTCCAAAGAGAGCTGGTGAAGAAGCAAAGACAGGACTGCCACCGGTTGGTAATGCTTCAGAGAATGTTGGAATGATGTCAGAGACTGTTCACATAGTGAAGAAAGCGATTACCGCCCATCCTGCTCTCTGAGTAATACCAGCCCCTTTGAAGAGATCATGCAAGCCACTCTAAATTTCACTAGCAGCACTGCAACCATGGATTACTGGTGACTTTGTATCCTAAACACAGGTTACATGACCTTGTGTGTGTGATGGGTCACGTGCTTCTCTGCCTTGAGCCACAATGTGGGCCCCAAACTGGCTGCTGTCCGTGGTCCTGGAGTGTCAGACGGCTAACAAGGCTGCACAGCACCATTGTAAGATGACAAATTCCATGTTAGCTGTCGGCCAGTAAGCCACATTGAGAAGGCCTGTTTACTGCCATCTGGTGTGGCTAATCCGACTTTGTGTCCGAGACGTCACCTGTAGGCATGTGTGGAGCGCCAGCTCTCATCCAGTGGTAATTCGTGATAATTATAGGCATTGGCCAGGTGACATATTGTAGTGTAGTTCTGGTGCAATAGGTGTAGAGAGCAGGACCCCAAATTATGCAGATTCTCTGTAGAACCCCCCTTATAGTGTGCCTCCAACCTATGGTGGTGTCCCACAAATCCAGGACAGAGACACATCTGCAAAGGCAACCAATCTGGAAAGGGGGGGGGGGGGGGGTTAAATGACTTAGTTCCAGGGGCTTGGTGAGCTGTAGGGGTGTCCGTTATTCCTTGAAGGGGTTTGAATCCCACTTTGCCTATGGAGTTTGCATGGTTTCCCCATGCTACCTGAGCTTCCAACAGGAATTCAGTTGTCTTCCTGCAGTCTAAAGACAAGCAGTTATGTGACCCATCGTGAGTACGCCTTATGGTGGGCTGCCAACCTGTCCAGTGCTTTCCCATGTGATTAGTGGAACAGGCTCCAGCCTACTTTGTACCACATAAAAATGGATGGATGTATAATGCTCACCAATAAGGGTTTTTTAAACATATATTGCAAAAAGAGCAAAGAATGTGAGCCTTGAGTTCTTCTCACCAATACACGATTCCTCTCAGTCTGGTTTTCTCACCATGCCTCCGTGGCATGGGGCTGCTTGTTGAGTTTCCTGTTTAGGGGGGTCTCAGCTGGGGGATTTCAGTGAATCAGTTTACCTAGAATACCGTGGCAAATCCCATTAGAGGTCCCTAGGCGCTTGGAGTGAGTGGGAGGGTGGGCTGGTCCCGACCGGTGCTCGATTTGCATGCATCCTCCCACACAAAGCACCTTAACCACCTTTCTGATGTCCAGGAGTAGCTGGTGAGCTTAGAACGGCAACACACTTCCTTAAAAAACACCCGGCATTCGGGAGAACGCCGGACGGATGTCGCACTCCGATGTACAACACAAAATTTACTTAATAACTCCTACACTTATGCCATATATTCTCTTGGCCTGTGGAATCCACACCAATGCAACTGAAGTACCGCTCATAAAAATGAATATTGAAACAATGAAGCAATTTTTCGAGCATTTCTCTAATTCTCTTGAACTTTCTCTGTAGAAAGAAAGAATGATGACTGATAATGCATCCCAATAAAGTTTCCATTCCGTCCTCCATTTCCATCCCTGTGTCACATGGTACTGCTCAGTGTCCTGTCTGGACAGCAAACATTGATAACTGCTGTGCAGCTGACTTTGTTGGACTTCTTATCGCTGCATTCCTGGTACTGCTAGCTTAAGAGACAGCAGGGGGTGAGTGTAAACAAGCAGCGTGAATCCTGGCCGGCTGACACCGATACCATGCTCTGCACCGTGCTGCCACGATCCCGCCAAATGACCAGCTTTCATCTCGAGTGTCCAGTGTCAGCGGGAAAACATTAGCGGGTGATAGAGTTCACCGGGATAACGGGCGGGATCCTAGTCCCCAAGGATCAAGCAGTAGAAGAATGCCAGACTGAGAGTAGAAGCTGAAGTGCGGAGGGTCTGGTAGCTCTGCCTTGAGGTTTATCTGTAATGGAGATCTGAGGAACGTCACAGGAGTGGGCGAAACCGGGGGGGAATGTGACGTAAAGTGACCCCCGAGGGCTGACGCACGCAAGGCTGGGAGGGGTTTTTGGCCGTCTCTGCTTGCGTCTGCATGGACAGCGCGTCCTGCAAACAGCAACAACACCTCTAGTCATAAGACCCCGAAAAAATCCTCCGGTCTGCTTTCAGGCACAAGCTGTTTCCATGGTGACCACACTTGTGGAAGGGAGCGGGGGGGTGGGATCTTTTTAGAGGAGTGAGTGAATATGTCCGCTTTACCCATGGGTGTTGAAAAAAAAAAAGGTGAATTACACTGAAATACCACGAGAAAGTTCAAATGAGCCGCACACATTTACCCATGACAGTGCTGAGCTCAAGTTAACACAGAGTGTGTGGAATCCGTACACTAACACACTAAGTGCTGTAGACCAGAGCTATACACACAAGCTTCATGGTCAAGCTCCTCGAATTTCTGCCCCCCAGAGCAATCCTGAGCCGTCCAGCCGTAACGGTGACCTCCTCAGCCTGGCTCTCCCAGCTTGACCACAGAGCAAGGGACACTGCACAGCAGCGGTGGCACAAAGGCTAGCCACACATGTGAAGATTCCCCATTCTATTTTTACCGCGGCCTTTTTTTAAACCTGTCCCCCCCGTGTCAGGCTAAGGAGCATGCAGATAGCTTTGGAGTCAGTTCTCTACCAGGCTCATCCGTCCTCCCCTCCTCCTCTTCCTCCCCTCTTATTCTCCTCCCTGCTTCTCTGTTCCCTCCTCTCTTGTCCAGCTTAGCTACATTGGCCTCTTTCTGCCCCTTCTCATTATCCTTCTCATTCAGAAGATATCAGAAACATGACACATCTTCCTGCAAATGTTCAAGCTTACACCCTCGCTTCCTTACAGGCGAGTTATTATCTGTGAAACCATATATACAGAGTAACGCCCCCTTGGTTTCAGCACGACCTCATCTTTCTTGCCACAGCGGCCATCCCGGATGGTAGTGCAGGGCATTAAGCACTTCATCGAAGGTGATCCATGGCTCTCATAAATCCCACAGCAGTGCAGGGTCGCAGGCATGCAGTGCAATAATCTCATAACTCAAGAAAACTCCAGCCAGCTAACCTCTCATTAACAATTATCAGCGTGACAGCGAGTCTTAGGGAGCTGATTCCTGGTTAGGGTGTGCTTATCTCAGAGGCAGTTGTCCACTGTGTTCACAAAATGAATAACGGCATGTGAGCCCAAAAGCCATGAATGAAAGCTTGTTCATTTTCACAATTGTGGAACACACAAGGTAATTGCCTTTAATGCCAATTCTGACTCAAGACCATTCACAGAAGATGGCTAGAAACGATTTTAAAACACACCAAAGAAAACATTTCTTCACACAAATAGAGACGCTGTCCTTAGATTCGGTAAAGTCACCGCCAAACAAAAGGTGGAGCCACACTTAGCGTGACATTCTGAATTGCAGCCAGACTCAGTGCCGCACTGTGAACGGTGATCTTAAATCTGTTCTTGCATCAAGACTAAGATGTCAAAACGTACATTCAAACCACCATAGGCAAATGAAAAGGCAGCCACAGAGACGTACACCTCCTGCCATTCAGCCACTAGAATATCCCACCTGGAGAGACGACGTTAACACAACAGAGAAGATTACATGACTGCATGTCCTGCCAAAGATTTTCCAGGCCACTATTAAATATGCATGGCTCGCCTGAGAATCCTCTCCAGGATCATTACCATCCATGTTTCTGCTTATCGCGCCGTATACTAAATGAGCCTACAAACACATCGCATGGCTATTCAAGCTTACCTGACCCCTATAAAATAGGCACTTCTAACCCCAGGCACAGCATTGAACTGTTTTTGCCCGTCTCAAGGCTGACTCATCATTTATACACAGGAGCCAACAGAATGCAAGGTGTTCCTGGGTACTTCTAGACTCCAGAGTATGCAAGCTGAATCCCATACTGAGTCTGCAACTGAAAAAAAAAATGAGCTCCAGTTTGCTGACCCTGACATGTCAAACGTGAACTGGGTTCACTGCCATGGATGCTGAGAAAACAAACGTGGTTTCTGAGATCTTCTATCCCACGAACCCTACCCAGGAGACATGCTGGCCGACAGAGTGCCCGATCCTTTTGACCGAGGCTCATTGTAGACCTCACTGTATTATCCACCAAACCCTTAATATATCCATATGATTTTATGTAAAATGTCAGCCCCTTCACTCAATAGTACAACAGTAACTCTTCTTTGGATCTGAGTTTGCCATCATACACATGGCAGGTATGGAATGACAGGTGTAGTCCTACCTTAGTCAGCAAAGGCAGACCGCTGTGTCTCTCCTGATTCAGTGGCTCCAGATCACTGTCATTTTCTTTGCTGTTAAAAGTAACATAGGATCATGTCATATCCTGTCTACAATTTAGGCTAGAATTTCATATTTAGGTATTGACAAAGCATTTTTTTTCTGTTGCATTAGACATAGAAATTTTAGAATTATTTTTACTTATAGCACACATTATGCATATGACTGAAATTACAGTTATCATTAATGTATATTTATGGATTTACAGTGTTTATTTACTGTATATATGCCTCATTCATATTTCTACACTCATAATGATTTTGACAGTAATGCAAGTTCAGACCTTCAGTAGTGGACTGGAAGACTACTGACCCCTGCTGGCAAGAAAATGTAACCCAACTACTTTTTTTGACCCTTAAACTACCACACATTCATATTCCAAAGGCTTATCCAATACAACATCACTGGGATCCTTGAGTCTATCCCAGGCCACACACAACGGGAGAACAGACTCGATGGAAAGTTAGTCCATGACAGGAATTATCACAGAGAACGCACTCAAAGGGCAACTTAGTGACATTAATTCACTTAAATGAACGTCTTTCACTGTGGGAGGACACTGGAGGATCCACAGGAAACCTCCTTATATGTACACTCCTAGTTTGCATCCCATGCAGGTGACTTTGTCTAGTCTTTTTAGTCAACCATTTACCTAGGATTTGCCCTGCAGAATTCCCTGTAGTGTTGAGAGGTATGATTTAACAGGATGGTTTTACGCTGCCTGTACTCTGGGCTGTTATAATCTCCAGTCTCAGCTGCTTCGTTGTCCCAAAGGAATTAGCAATACTACAGACGCCAAGGGTAAACCGCCCTGGAGGCTGAGCACCGGGGCAGATGGTTTGGAAACAATGCTGTGAAAATGTCTTAGTAATTAATAATGGATATTTTACTGCGATTTAGCAAAAAATGGGACCAAGCGTCCCGTTGTGGACCTACACAAAGTATTTCCAAAAGTGTTCTTGCTGCCCTGTGCTACCTAACAAAGGAAAACGTACTGATGATTGTTGTGGTGAACGTGGGTGTCAAAGACGCACCCATATCTGACACACAATACTCAGGTTAGAGTGTTCAGCTGCTCTGTGAAAACTCAGTATAACAATGAAGACAGCAATGACAGGCACTCCTCCTGCCTGTTACAAAACACTACAAACTGCAGCTTCGGGCACTGTTTATTTCAGCAGTAGAATTAAAATATAATGGCCATCAGAGAGGCACAATACATGCATATAGTAGGTATACACACAAACATGCACACAGTAATAACTGTCTACAAACTTAAAAACTAAATCACACAATTCTTTCCACTGATCAAACCCTGAGACGTTCTCATACTTACTAAGTGCTCATTGCTGCTGGTCGTGGTAACCTGGATAACACTGGGCGGTGAATGCCGTCCTGCCCATGCCGTCCGGCGCTCCGGAATCGGTGTCTGCTGTGCCAGGAAAACAGCCCGGGGGGGTCCCTCAGTCATTAACAAGGGCAACGTCAGTATCCGCCTCCTGTTCACACATACAGTTTTCTTTCGACCTTCATGCAAACTTGTTATATATATATATATATATATATATATAATTTGATCTCGGCGACCCGTGCACGCTACGCTCCGTTTTCAACCTTAGAAAATGTGCATTATGTCAATCTCCCTAAGCCCCTCTTGTACGTTCCCATATTTCATTTCGTTTCCATACTGCTTAAATCATCCTACCAGTACCTCTGGATTGTCACTGTTATACTGATTCCCCAGAGCATCTTCTGTCCATCACATGAAATTGTTTAAAAGGCACATTCCAGCTAAAGTAGAAATAACGCATGTAATGCAGCCTGGCTATTTTTTCAATGAACGCTTCCCGTATAAATAACAATAATCACAAATGCAATGAGTTTGCTGACAGGTTAATAATTTCCCTATTTATACTTAGCTTCAGCAGGCAGCGCATTTAGCTTATCGAGACTGACACCTTGTTCCAAGATGGAGCAGAACAGATTCCCTAAAGCTCCAACTTTTGGTCAACAACAGCCAAGGGTATCGAGCGCGATGACAGACACTGTTCGTCCTGTCTGCATGGCAGAAACAAGCAAAAAAAAAAACAAAACAAACTGACCTAGAAAAAAATTAAGGGGTGCTGCATGTAAATGGATCTCAGGATAGCTGCAATGCAGTTGCAGGAGAAAGTCGCGCTGCACATGGATCTAAATTCGAGGGAACACTGTGTACTTCATGAAAATACAACCCACACTTGTCCACCAGAGGGAGCTAGTGCACCTTGTCAGGTTATTGTTCCTGCAAGTGCTTTTAAATGGACCGAGCTCATTTATAAAGATCAGCACAACGCTTATCCGTGATGTTGAATCTTTACTTTTCATTTTTCATACATCATATTGCTAGCAACACAATGAAACCATACGAAGAAAATAAAGTTATTCAACAAATATACAAATTGCATAATGTGCATGATATGTCAGCTGTTGTTCTGACCTAGGCCTGAGCCTACGGCGAGAGGACTGGCTGGTCCTCGATATTTTTGTAAACACCGTGTTCATTTAGAAATTGACGTAAAACTAGACTGCAGCTGAGATATGACAGGCGTTTTTCTGTATTTTAATATTCATGGTTGCATAATTCTACGGGCTGGTATAGTTCTTGTCATTTTGTGACAAGCATTCTCAGTTCCTTTCTACTAGACAGTGTGTCCCTTTCTAGAGAGAGAGAGAAAGTGAGGTTGTGGATGCTGCAGAATTCGGCTCCTTCTAGTCAGTTATATATACAGTAGGCTTGATCGAAGCTGGACTGTGGTTTGCCCCAAGGCACCTTGAGGAGTCACTCTTACACAGCGGAACCTAAAAACGCAGTTAATTTTTATCTGACACTTTCTAGAGGCACTAAGCTTGTGTGCTGATTGGGAGCCAAACCCAATAAGCACCGGTCACATGGAAGGGCATGCACCAGGCAGGACTGTGAGACCCAGCACACGTGAAACACGTGTATGCTTTTGGACTGTGATAGGAAACTCATGTGAACACAGCGAGAGCATGCCAAGAGCACATACACAGACCTAGGGTGAGAGTCAGACCAAAAGCATGGAGACAGGCAGCGATAGACTTATTATTCATGGATGAATTGTTCATTTTGAATGGATCTTTGAAGGAGAAGATCTGTCACTGCACTGATTGGTTCATTTTGTTCAACGTGAGTCATCGTCCAGATCTTTCAATGAGTGATTCATCGTTCGGTCCATTCAATGAATGATTCATCGTTCATTCTGATCAATGAGTGATTTATTGCTCATTTCGTTCAATAAGTGATTCATCGTTCAGCTCGTTCACGAACAAGATCAGCAAACTAGATCATACCGGTCGCGACTGACATACGCTCTCTTTCACCGACCACCAGTATAGTGATGTATCGACCTCATACAATTTGACATAAAATATAATGTTTAATAAAATATGAATATGAAATATGAAATATAAACAATTGTAGTAACATAAAAATAATATGCATCTCCTGTGACCAGGATACATATTTAGAATACGGATGCAAGCTTATTACTTGATGTTTTTCCTCTTAAAGAATTAATAGACAATTGCTGTAATATTAGTATATATTCGAGAGCTGAATGTTTTTAAAAATAGCAGTTAACATTTAACTGTTGTGTTATCCAGGATGTGAAGTTTTCTAGGGTATGTCCATCCTCTGACAGCAATTACGATGTCAGAGTCCCACTGGTATTTCAATGGATTGTGCTCAAGAATGACAGCCCGTGTGAGTGACCTGAACGAACATTTGGTATCGTATATTCTTTTCTCTGTGACGTCTTTTAGTCACGTCACTCTACAGTTCAATGTCCAGACTTTTTATTTGAAAATATAAGTTGTTTTGTAACCCTTGAGATGAGGAATGCTGTTATTAATTCCTTGGATATTTTAATCAATTAAAAACCATCCAAATTGAAAATGATTGGCATAATTAGCAATCAGTTTAAGTTTAAATGTGTATGCTTTAGAACCTAAATGGTTGTCATTCGTATCTGTTTTTCCATGGCAAATTGCTTATTGTAACCATTCTGTAAAAATGTACGAGGTAATGTATAACGGTGGATGCTGGGTCACTCTAGAGTGGGTGTAGAAACTCCTTACAGGAGAATTGAACAGTTGACACACACCACTTTGTGACTGGAGCCTGACCCTGAAGTGCTTCAACCAAAATGGGACGGAGAGGTTTGCCGATTGACATGCGTAGGTTTCACTACGCCATCCTCTTTCTGCGCATCTACTGGGATGAGCACACGAAGCGATGAGCACAGCAGAACGGGCATATAGGAAGAGGAGGAGTGTCCACTTTAAGAACCAGATACGGTATATTGGTGTTTAAGGCACCGCGGAGCGCCCCCATATCTGGGCTTTTAGGAAAGGTCAGCCAGATCATCTGTATTCTCGCTTTTGAGTCTGAGCCGGAGGTCTGAAGCCATATGCTCAGGCTTATAAAAGGAAAGGGGGCATCTCCACCTGCTCCCACGAAGTGCTGCAGATTTGCTGCTAGAGCACATCCAGGGGGATCATTAACCTTTTACTGGTGGGGGGGCACAGAAATACACATGGAGGACATCCAGAATATTTAGGCGGGGCTAAAAAAACATTTATGACATCCATCTCACCAATCACATGAAGACTGATGGAGAACACCAATCATTTCTAAATAAAAGATTTATCAGGCCTCTGATACTCTTTCTTAACCTGGAGAACATTCTTTTTCTTTGGCATCTTCAAGACGCTGAAGAAGCTGGCCAAGAAGTTTCACGTAAGGTGGGCGTTGTCATTGAGATCAGGACCCCGATGATAAAAATAAAGGGCCGTATTGTTGTCGGCACCTGCAAGAACAGTTAAAGGTTCTGTTTTTATGCAGATTCTCTGTGCGGGATGATGTAAACGGACTGCTGGTGTATCTGCAGTGTCTGGTATTGCGGAAGTGACACTTGAAGACATGGAGCTGCAGATGTGAAATGCTGTATGGCGTTCAGAAGTTGACTCCTTCCTGCCGGAGCCCCGACAGACAGGAAAGACAGGTGGGAAAGGTGCCCCTGTGTCTAAGAGGGGCCGTGCCGTTAGTGTGAAACAGTTAGCCTGAAGACCTGGCTATGAACTTAAGTTTATAGGAGTCATGATGGCTGGAGGACACCGATGATCTGCTCTAATCATCCAATCATCTCCGTGGACGGTTACCTTGGCAGACACTGCAGTGATGCAAACACAAGCAGCAGCGGAAACTGGGAGATACATGCTGACTGGGACGCTGAGTTAAGTGTGTAATGATCATCCAGTCAGGCACCACGCCCACAGACCAGCACTTCCTGTCAGCCAACGGACTGCCCTTATTTTTACTCTTTCATTTTTCCATCTGCTTGGGTTTAGAGCCCAAAGGGAAGGAACCAGTGCGCTGTGACATAGACATTATTCCAGCACGTCAAGGGGGCCCCATTCCTTTTCGATCCTGGGATGTTTTTGCTGATGCTAAACTTAGTATATATGCAGGTGATCTTGACAGAAGGCTGACACAAGTTGCAAAAGGATTTCATCAAGTGTGTGCTCGCTGCATCTTGAGTTTCACAAGATATTTTTTTAAAAATTCAAACACGTTCATACAAATGTTACATCAGTTCAGCCGGGGTTCACCTCAATATGCTTAGTGACTCAGCCAATTGAACTGTTTGTAGTGAATTGCAGCTTCTTAATAATGTTTTCTTTTCAGGAACAGGCTAAAATAAAAATATCACAGAGACCCAGGTTTCACTTAATTGTCCACCTCCCTGACATCCATGCAGGACGTTCCATTCCTACAGTCTACTTGTCTCTCTCTCTCAGACCTAGAGACATTTCTCTATGAAGCTGAACACGTCTGGTGGTCCAGACTGAAAGACACAGAGAGGAATTCCTCAAACAGGCCATGCCTAGTGGTCATGTGGAGGTGGTCCCACAGTTCTGTGGTCTCGGGACAAGCCTAGACTTGATCTGAGCCCCCAAGCGAAGGTGCGACCTCCAGGTGACATGTAGGAGCACTCCAGGGGACATACCTCCTGTGAACAAGCAAAACCCAGTCTACAACAACACATCACTACTTACTGCAGTCTGTACTGCTCTGTTTTACATACGAGATCACTCTTTACTACATTTCAAGTCATTGCTACTTACATGCTAGATCATTCCTTACTGTATTCTGTATCATTTTTAGTCCAAATTACTCTGTATGCTTTGTCATTGTTTATTACATTCTGTATCAAGCAGTACTGCGTGCTGTGTCATTATTACATTATTCTTCATTAAATGTTAATCCATACTGCATGCTATGTCACTCCCAACCGCATGCGATTTCTTTCTTTATTAAATGTTTTATCATTACTTACCGTTTGTTATGTCATTGTGTAAAACGTGCTGTGTCACTCCTTATGGCATACTCATTGCTGGCTGTAGAATGTCTTGTTCAGTGACATTTTGTTTTATTTTTAAATGACGCGGGAGGGACATGACTGCCGATTCACACAAAGACCAGTTTCCATGGCTATCACTGAGGTACAGAGTGTTAAGCCAGTTGTCCCAGAACCATAAAATTTCTCTTGTAATCACTGTAAGAGCTTACAGGCAAACATTGACAGCGAGTCCTGAGCCAATCAGGACTTCCAGCCAGGTGACACGCCCTAGTTTGGGCCAATCAAGTTTCTCTAACTTCATTTTCTAATTAGAAATGCATCTCTTTAGCATCTGAACTTCTGACTACTGGGAGCAAAAAACAGTACATTTTTTAATGCAAGGCTAAATTTCAAAGTATTATTTCCCTGTAGTGTGCCATGCTACATATTTTCTTTGCCAGCACGGCATATCCATCCTTCCAGCTGTCTTCTAACCATTTATTTTGGTCAGGGATCACATAGGACCCAAAGCCTAGCACTGTATATGTTAACTATAAATATAACGTACGTGAAAACGTCACAAATAATCGCTTTTAAGATAATGATCAATAGCACGCTCGATAACACTGTGGGGTGTTTAGAGGACTGTTCTTTTGACTCTCCTTCCAGTCAGGGTCACCGAAAAATACTACCGAAAGGTTTCCGTTAATGCTGATGCTCTGCTAATGCTGCAGCTGGCCGCGTGCTGCATTGCAGTGTGCTGCCGACCGGATGCACCGATTTCCCTTCCACTCGGTGAACACCAGAGGGCGCCATTCTGAACACGCTGACAGATGAGGGCACCAACTTGAAAGCTTCGCGATAGAAGATTAAGTCAGATGTAAAGCGTACCTTCCAGCTCTGACTCCAAAGCAAACAGTATTTTGCTGCATTTATAAATAGACAAAAAAGTCAGAATTTCAAATGTTTTAGACGTCAAAATTATAGCAAGCAGTGAGACATAATCTTGGGGCTCCGATTTTCCTTATACTGAGACGCTGACAAATTTATCATCCCTTACTGTTTCTTAGCAACACTCCTCAGATGCATATCTAAAACATTATCCTCACTTATATAGACTTCATTCAGCTTCAAGTTTAATATTTCTACTGACTTTTCCACTACTGTCCTAATTGCTTATTTGGCATGAATTTCCCACTTTGGCGTGTTGTTCCTGTAACGTGCAATTTATAAAGTTTAGAAGCACTCCATGTTCAAATTATCTTAAAGAACTAACCTAACAAAAATGTTAAAAGTCTTTACATAAAAGCACTGATTATCAATAAAGTTGCATACAAAACGCTTTGTCGCTATTTCTGCTGGCCAAAAACAATCCACTTATGCCGAATCGCTCAGTGAAATCTAACTTGGCAAGTCTACCATTTTATGAGATAAACAACTCTGATCTGATTTTTCACTGTCATGCCAGAACTAGAACCAGAATGTACCGCAAATATTTGATTTTCTACTACAGTAATTACAGTAACAAACCACGACAAACCATGAGAATCTGTGAAGCTCCATACCCTACTCCATACCAGAAATATCAAGATCAGGAACTTCCTCCAAATGAGCCACTTTGACAGTGCCTTCCATCATTCCATGACTCATTAAATGCTGTGCCACGATACAGCTGAGTCATGTAGAACGGTCTGCAAAATGCTATTTATGAATTTGTTTCTCTTCTCGCAGAGTGAGTTTTGGAAATCACAGAAGCAGAAAGCGAGATGTGCTATAATTAATGAATTAAAAATTCAATCCTTTTCATATCAAGAAAGGTCATAAACAGGCCAACATTAGAGTTTTTTTCTTGTATTAAGGTTGCTGTTAATTGTTTTTATCTGACAATATTTGATTGACATGTCACAACCCTAGCACTACAGAAATGGTTTATTTTAATTAAAATAATCACCTTACATTTATTACCCCATTTATATGGAAAAGCAAAGAAATCCAGCCTGTGTCAACCTTGCTTGGCACAACAGTGGGAAAGTGCTGGAGACTACCTCTATATCTCTATTGTAAAGCTCCTGGAGCCATCTTTAAATCATCAGTTATATTCACACATCCCAGCTTGGAGACTAGTTCTGAGCACCCTGACATAATGCTAGGTTCACAGGGGCCAAAAACCTTTGCTCGCCATATCCCACTGCAACGTTTGCATCCTGGTCAGCTGTGATCCTCGCAGTTGAACTGGTGCCCAATATCTGACATGGTACCTGGCCTGGCCTACTAAAATGATGAAAAGGGATTTTTGATATTGACCAATTTTTTTTTTGGTTTGCCACCAAGGAACTATGGGTGTAAAAAAAAAAAAACCTGCTGATTGGAATCTTGTCTATAGATAGCCCCACAGATTTTATCTGCAATGCAGTGTTTTAGGCAAGAATGTAATTCTGAAACATCGCTACTCAAAGTGAATTCTTCTGCTTTCTGTCAAACCCTGGTCTGTTGTCATGTTGTCACGTCTGAAAGAAAAAGAAACCTTCCA
Organism: Gymnarchus niloticus; assembly: GCA_009936485.2. NCBI lineage: Eukaryota > Metazoa > Chordata > Actinopteri > Osteoglossiformes > Gymnarchidae > Gymnarchus > Gymnarchus niloticus. The sequence goes on along the minus strand of JAACJT020023513.1, from coordinate 5,799 downwards.
TCACTCTTAGCATGCAAAGAGACAAATCAATTTCTTAATCAGATACATATAAGAACACTTAAAGTGACTCATCAAATATGAAAGTCACTCCATCTGAAATTCTTCTAAATTGATGCAACATACATGATAGGTTGGATTTGTGCTTCAGGGCTTAATTTTTCCCCTAGATGCAAACATTGTTAAGCGTTGACGTTGTAATCCCTGTTTCAGCACCACCCAGTTCTTTACAAGCGCTTTTTAAAACATCGGTCATTGCCACTCCCGCCCGTATCAACATTCAGGACTCGGGGTTAAAGGGCGGCACGTAAGAGAGGAAAAACTGTTGCTGCAAACTGACAGGAAAACTGCCTTTTCCTAAAAGATTTCAGGCACGTGGCTCAGTGACCTCCACATTTTTCTGTGGAACATTCATGCTGTCAAGACTCGGAATTAGATAAAAAGCGATACGTTTTGCAGAAGCAAACTGTACAAATTTCCTTTTTTTTTTTGGCTTAAACAACGTTCCATGCCCTGTTTAATGACTTTTGAACCTACCAAAAAGTTATGGACTTTTATGGATTAAATCTTTTACTTTATGTTAATGCCATGTTGCTCATCGAATAAATTGTCAGCTTTGATTTATTCGCCCGTTTGTATTTTCCTTATTTCGTTCCATTCAGCTCAACCTAATTTGAGTTTAAAATGAGCATGTAGGCATAGTGATTATTATAATGTACCCGTAACTGTTGCCTGCTTACAAGTAAAGCGTGTAACCTCCAAAGAGAGCTGTGCCATTAACTGTGTGGGAGTTTGTTATTTACTAGGCGGGATCACAGTCAGAAACTGCATGGATGTGGAAGGTGATGGTGAGTCGTATGTTGAGGTTAGAGGCATACTTTTTTAGCATGGTTGTGTTTATCTATGAGTAAATCTTTCTCAGCACCCTCCCACTCAACGCCAACCAAATTGCAAATACTGTAATAATAGCACGCCGGGTCCGTGCTGTCTGTCTTCATACACTTCCCTTCAAACAACCACGCAACGGATAATTCGAATCTTGTTGTCTTTTCCGGCTTTTATTATTAAAAAAAAAAAAATAAAATCATCATTAATTAATGAATTAAGAACAAGAGCACTTTGCTTCAGAAACATGCACCACGGACTCGCACAAAGAATTGCGTTGCTTTGGAAAGCGTGGGTCTCACGTTTCGGACAGCTGTGTCTGTGAATTTGTCCAGAAAACGACGATCAAGTGGAAACATGTGACGTCCGTGTGGAAAATTACGGGCATCCATATTCCATGGTTTCAAAAAGTAACAATTTAACGTCCCGGCGGGAAAGGGATCCCATATCAAAAAGAGACTGCCGGTAAAAACGAAGCGTGTCAAGGCGCCGACGGTGACCGGCGTTCCCTTTCGGGTTTCTTTCAGTCCTCCCAGTATTTTCTGTTCGCGTCACCGAGCGACGAGTCCTTCCCACAAGTTGGGCATCGAGATCGCACAGAAAAAGTGAGCAAGTTGGTGCACGGAGCGTCGGCGGCCGCTTTTACAAGGTAGCACAATCTGATAAGCGTGGAATGCCGCTTTTACAAGGTAGCACAATCTGATAAGCGTGGAATGCCGCTTTGGTACAAATTCGGGAAAGCCTGTAATGCTATTGCAGAGGCGACGAGGCCATTCATTTTAGAAACCGCATTGAAAAGAGCAAATATGTACTTTATTTGTATTTTAAAAAACTTCCGCTTACGGCATAAAAAACATCTACTTAAAAGGATTAGTTTTCAAAGTTTTAAATGTTTTTTTTTTTTTCCTGACACAACAACAGCTCCATGTACCGAGGGGTTCGGGTGTTTCTTTAGAAATATGCTGGCCTGTTGGCTATAGCCGGTATCGGATCCACTTGTGACGAGTTTACAGTTTTTCACATTCATCAGCTTATTGGATCGCTATAATAATTCACTTTGCGCGGTTGTACTACTGTTCGATTTCACCTGTTGCTGCTGTCTTAAAAAAGGTTTGGTAAATGGAATCTTTAACGGTTAATAATAAAATCAGGTTGGTTTTGTCGTTTCGTTTTTTTAATACATGTACGTTTATTTTTATATTAAGCCGGTGCGCTATGTTTTCCAAAGTTTTTTTAGTTGCCTTGTAAACTGCAGTGTTTATATTTTTTATTGGGCTCTTACAAAAGTTTTAAAACACGTTTATGGCACTAGTTAATACATATATTGAGAACGTTTATATGGGTCAGGAGAAAGGCTTTTACGTCTGAGGCTTTCCAAGCGTTCATCTAGCCATTGGAATGAGGGATGGAGTTAGGTCAAGGATTTTCCGTATGCCTGAGTTTATGAAGAGCATCTCATTCTTTCTAAAGAAGCCGAGTTTTAGTTTTTGGTCGTCTTAGTAGGTTTTGACGCTCTTGACTTTAGGCACTTCGTTGTGGTTTCTGTACTTGAAAAGGAATAAAAGGAAGGGTTGGGTAAGTAGGTTGCTAAAAGTTCATCTGATTTTTAGGAATTTCGGTTGCACAAGGGGCCTTCCAGCACTCGGACAGAGGTTGTCCTGCAAAGAGAGAATAGACTCTAGGCTTGATGGTTGAACAGCAAGCAGCTCCACAGTGTTCAGACATAAGACCAAAGGCTCTTGTCTATTTGCAAATTCCTATTTAACTGCTGAAACATTTAATTAGATGTACGTACAGGTCATCTCTGGATAGTGTGGTGAACTCTAATGATCGCCATTTTGAAGAATGCTTAGGACCACACTGGAAGTCTGCATGGAAGTAATTGGAATTTCTGCCACTCGTTGCTTAATTCAGAGGTTATGTTGGGGGAATTTGGCTCATTAATCTTGATTAATGTCTAATGTGAAACTGGATAAAGTGCTTTCATGTTGCAAATAAAGCTTTTTTTTTTTTTTTCCTGCTACACATCGAGACCATGTGAGGCCAGTAGCCTTTTGTTGTACTGATGTCCCATATTTGATGACACGGTCACTTCCAAAACTGGACATGTTGTGTTCCCGCAGCTGGCTTTGTGTAACTGTATGTACTGTACATCATACGTGTGGCATCTGTACATACCCTAGCATGTGACTGGATGTTTTCACGTTCCTTAAAGAGGCCAGCGAAAGTGAGACATACCAGTGGTCGTGCCATTTGGTTGGCTGTCTGGTTTGCTTTCGCTCAGTCAGTTGAGGCAACCATTCGGCTGGGCGGTGGGGAACACTTTGCCGGTGAGGCCGTCTTTTATGGTAGTCACCCTGGGGGTCATGGGTTAAGTTCCTCTTCATATTGTACATCTGCTGTAGCCTTCTGAAATGTTCCTCATCCAATATGATTCTCCTATACCATCTGCTCTCCTTGACATTAAGGGAACTAAAAGTGAAATAAGTGCTGCTTGTCAGGCTATTTACGTCTGTCGAGGGTCTTTTATTTTTTATTACCTATATGGCTGTTCTGCTGCAGACCCCTGAATAAAGGTTCCCAGGACTGAACAAAATGTCCCTTAAATGGGTATGAATCACTTCCATTAGCAGTCTAGAAATTAGTCCATTATCACATATTGAGGTCCTATTTTTCTTCCATCTAAGGGTGTTTGACCGCTCTTGAACGTGTCTCTTAACAGCGTTGCATGTCTCCATTTCAGGGGCGCTACAGAACTTTAACTGTAAGATGTGAAAAATACTCCTACCTTGTTTGCGACGCACCATATAGAGATGTCAACCCATAAGGTGTATTAGTTCTATGTATCTGGACATATGGGGAGAGACAGGATCTGGGTAAATACACCCCAACCATCTGCTGGAGCCGGATGCTAATATTGACTGTCCTGCAGGGCTTGTCAACATAGCTAACAGGCACAAAGAGCATTTGTGTTCCTGAAAGGTCAGAGTTCATGCCACTGGTTTATGGGCAGTCTCTATGAGCAACTGGAGAACGGCAGGCTTTTATAACAAGCTGCATCAATAAAGAAAATGGGTCTTCCTCCCATCTTATAGAAGGCCTCCTCCATCCTTCCTTTCTTAACCTTCATTTGTTGGTACTTCATTGGCTCTGTTGAACCTCTTTCCTTATCTTAGGGCTTGACCTACAAAGACATTTCAGCTGCTGTTTGAAAAGATACGAGACTGTGTTTGCTCTTTTTGCATAAATGTCACCCATCCTGTTTGGTCTGCTGGGCTGTGCTGAAGTAGATCTCTGTTGCCTTGATTGTGTGATGTTGACAGTACTGTTCAGGCCTGCGTTGAGGGATGGAACAATAACAAGTGTCCAGACAAACCTCAAAGCTTCAGGGGCTTGGATTTCCTGACACCTGAGGTGTATCTGCAGCCTATTTCAGACACAGGCCGGGAGAGCCAGTTATGTTTACCTGTAGCCAGGAACTCACCTGCCATTGTTACCTTTCCAGGATCTGTACGCTGTCTGTAAGTCTAGTGGGAGGACACCCAGATCACACATTGTTAAACCTAAAGATGACTGACTCACAATGGTGACATTATAGCTTCAGTTTTACTCATACATGGACTCCACCTCTGGCCAGTTATTTAGGCAACCCAAGATTTAGAGCTCGTCTGTAGGTCGGCGTCGACCTCATGGCTTCTGTGATGACTCGGCCAGCCAGTTCCAAAAGCCTCCTTACTGTACCTGCCTGACAAGTTTTAAGGGGGCGACGTCCTTTGTTTACCTCTATGATCCTGTGCGGCTCCCTGTGGGAGGAACAAAACTATTGTTCTACCATCAATTGCTTATCCTTCTCTTTTAAGCTCACTTCCTCCTCTCTAGCAGTAATGGCTCCTGGCAATGTTTCTTAGACATTCTTTCGTTCTTAGAGTGCTTAAATGTATGCTTCCGAATTGACGCACAGCTGAACTGGGACTATGGCTGCTGCAGCTTCACGGGAGCAGCGATCACAAGGCTAAACAACCCCCAGCCAGTCTTTCGCTCATTGTCCGCTAACGAGAAGCATGCGCTCGGCACCGACGCCGTCCCTCCTCCCCCGGCCACATTCGCGGGGAGGCCGCCCTGTGGCTAGGATAATGCCGGTTTGTCCTTGGATGATTTTTCCCAGGGTGATAAAACCCAGGTCAGATGTTTACAGTACACACAGACACAGAGCTGAAGCTCGTCCTCGGCACAGGGCAAAATGTCGTACAGACGCTGAAGAGAAAGCTAGCCTCTTTCGCGAGCGCACAGGAAGTATGAAACTGGCATATAAATGGATAAACAGTTTATGTGGTTTGCTGTTAGTCCAAGTTCTCCATGTCAGCATGACCCTGGAAAGTATGAGTGGTTCCGAAGACGTAAGATTCCTTTTCATGCTGCTCCTTGAGGTTCTCTGTGTCAGGCAGCTGGGCCTTTCATGTCTGAGAACTGTTTCAAAGGATCAAGGCTGCCATCAAAGTCTCTGTATCATGACTTATAGGCTGTTCTCAAGGCTGAATGCTACTTTAACCTGCAGCCCAGAAAGAAACATTTCTTGTTCAGCTTCTTTGTCCGTAACAGTGACAGGAAGTCACCCCGTGTCACAAGACGACGCTAACGTTAGACCGTTCTGCTTCCAGCTGCGACGGTATTTCCTGTCTCTGGTCGTCGTACCAACTCGCCTCTTTTCGAAAGCCAGTCTTGTTTTGACAGTGTGTCCATCTGCTTGATGTAGATCTCTTGGGTTTGACTCGTGGCTTCATTGAACCAGTGGAAATCAACCATGTACAAAGTGGGGGGGGGGGGGGGGGGGGGGGCAACGCCCAAAGCCTCATGTACCGCTGCTACATCTTTGGTTTGTGTCTCATTTGCACAAGTTAATTACATTTGTAGTATGAT
>JAACJT020023512.1:0-22180 GCA_009936485.2 Gymnarchus niloticus | reverse complement strand
TGGGGCTTGGAGTATGGGGCTAATGCCAGGACAGCAAAGACAGGGAAAAATAGAAAAGAGTCGGTTAAACATTTTTTAAATGATTGTCCCTTTAATGGTATTCAGCATATACACTTAAGTAATACGGAGCTAAAACTAATAAACATATTCTACAGCTACAATGTAAGGTTCTGTCTTGTGGAAAACACTTGAAAGACGGACACAAGTCCTGTACTCTGGGCTATTTGAGTGGTCTGGATCTTTCCATCCATAGAAGAAGACCCAAACACTCCACCCCATCCCCCACATGTGCTTACAATACCACTGGAGGGAAGACTGGGCTGTAAGAAATGAGCAAATTGCATTGCAGGTAAAAGTGTTGATAGGTGGACCAAGGGAGAAATAGGAAAAGGTCTTTTAAGATAACTAGAGGACCTCTGATCTTCTCACTGGCTTTTCTCATTATCACCTTCACTTACAGGCATGTACACATACAGTAGCTGCAACATTCCATATTCACAACAACAAGACTTTTTGTTTTTAAAGAAGATCAATGGTTTTTAGTGTAAAATGAGAATAAACCATCGCAACAAGAGTTACATAATAAAAAAAAACAAAACAAGCATTTTATTTTGTTAACAGATTTCAACAAACTGTAGCAGCACACACCAATTTCTCAATAGTACTTGGGCTGTATCAACTGAGGTAGGACAAATCCATCTAACCATAACCAACTGTTCTGAAAAATCAGCAACACAAAGAACTTCAAAAACAACCTACATATTCCTCACCAGGACAAAGCCGGCAAACAGATTATACAGATTTACTTCCAGAGGAACAGAAGTGTTGTGTAACCAGTAATGGTGCCGATTTTTAGGTATACAATCAGTTTTCTGTGAATGATGCGTGCATACATTTTTGCATAGCTATGGCAAAGGAATGGTATTGTGTGGGGAGGTGATGTTTCGATTCAATTTCACAGTTTCTGTTAATAAAGTAAAGGTGAAAATTCAATGAATGAGAACTTTAGACCTGTTTGAAGATTACTAAATGAAATTCACTGCAGACCCATTCACTCCACATTTCTTTAGGGTAAGAGTGATGATGGATCTCTCTGGAAGTCCCAGCAAAGCAGCCAACTCACCTGCAACTTGCAGTACCAGGGCAGCGCTGTCAAATGTCCCCAAGCTCACAAAGCAGGAGAAGGTGCCATCATCAGCAATCCTCACATTGCGCAGAAGCAGTGAGGCATTACCAGAGCCCAGCTGAGCAGGAAAGAGACTGGTGCGGTTGGCAAAGGTCTCGGTTTGCTCCATCAGCTGGTCCCGACCATCCCTAAAGCTGTGGACGCTGCGCTTGGTGTCGGCCAGCTGCCAGAAGACGCTCAACTCTGACAAGTTGAAGGAGCCAGTAGGGGTGAAGGTGCAGCTGAGGGTGGCATCCTGCCCAAACAGTGCTAACACTGGAACCTCTGGAACACGTACCTTGAGAGCATCTGAAGAAGAGAAAAGTTACCAAACATAAGGGGCCTCGAGTTCTTTGAGAATAAAAGAGTCAGAAATCTACTTTCCACTACACACTCCAGAACCCATAAAGATTCAGTAATGTTTAGATCTGATGACTAGCGAAGCCATGGAAAGAGTTTAACCCCATCCAGGTGTTCCTGAATCCACTCTTGAATTTGTTTAGTAGATGTGAAAGGACTCATCAAACCACGCAACTTCTTTTTATCCATCATGGTTTCAGATTGTATACTTAGGCCATGGTCATGTGTCGTTTGTACTGACCTTCCATATATGGAGTTTCAGAATGGAAACCCTGCCATAAGTTCTTTTCTGAGACTAGGTCACAGAAGTGCTGATTCAGTTCTGTGGTAGATTTTTTTGGCTGTTTTTTTGTGATGTTCAGCAACTATCCTGTAAATGTCTTTGTATCCCTGTCGAAGAGCATTAGCTTTGGAACACCATTCCTATTTGCTGATTGAGTATGAAAGTGTTTAGCATATGGTGTGATGAGTTTTGTGACTGCTGATATTTTCATTCATTTTGCAGTTTCTGAGAATGATGCATATGAAAATCAGATACCTATTATTTGTACCCCTGTCAGTTGCCTCATTATTCTTTGAAAAATCACATTTTGAAAGTGCTGCTTGTCAGAGATTTTTTACAGCTGACAAATACTGATAATTAGCATTCAAACTGAAATGACGCACCGCTACAGCACTCCATATTTTTCTAGCTACTTCAGTATTAAAGCCTTTTTCAACTTTGTGCTTCTACTTTGTCCACTCCCTGTTTAAATGGTGCAGTGAATCGAAATTAAAGAACATCTAGGAATGGGTGCAAAGGAACATCTAGCCATGCCAGCCAGTAGAAATGGGACAAATGAGGCTTCCAAACCCCAGGTGGGTGGCTGTAGCCTGAACTAACCAATAGGCATGGGCCGGTATGAGATTCTGATGGTATAACCTTAAGCAAAAATATCACTGTTTCACGGTATTGCAATTACTGCATATTGCTACCACACCAGAAGAAAAAAAAAAAAAAATCAGTATCAGAAAAGTTTATTGTTATAACAATATATTTTTCACGTTATAACAATATATTTTCACATTACGTCAAACATTTCACATTATAACGTGATAAAACATGTTTGAATACCAAATTAAGTTATCACGTTATAACGTGATCATTTATATTGTTAAAACGTGAAACTTTTCATGTTATAACGCAAAAATATACTGTTATAACTCCACATTACGGGATACAGATTTTCTTTCTTTTTTTCTGGTGTGGCAGCAATATGCTTCCATAGATTACAGCTCTAAAATGAACAACTTTTTTCCATTGAACACAATCTATTTTATTTTTAATCAACATATAGAATATTTAGAACATTAGTGAACATGTATGCTAAGTTAAAATAATAATAAAATAAATAATTGAATTCTTCTAAATAAAATCAAAATAAATGCAGTCACTTAAGGGACCCTAAACCTGCAGCTCAACAAGCTCAGAACACAAATAATTGAATTTTTTTCTGCTAAAAAAAAAAGTAAAACAAAAGTATAGACGTGATACCAGCTAAATTTAATTATAGTACTAACGTAAAAGTACTAATTTTGCAGAACATGAGCACTTCTCTGCTCTGCTGTTAGCTAGTTAATTAGCCATGTTATCTGCCTCGGTAGGTATTTATTTCACCAATGCTAGACACACTAACTCTCATAAATGGTTACAAATGTTCATTTCAAGACAGAGTCACAAAGAGTGATGGGTGCTGCTCCCGTACATCATATTTGAAGTATTGCCTCCTCTGGCTGCCACTCTTTGGATTACCTTCCCCCTTCAATCCATAGCCGTGTGTGTTTTTTTGGCATCTGAAAAATTCCCATATGGCCGACTTCATCTTTCTCGACAGGGGGTTCACCTCCTTCGGCCATCATCCACAGCTGACTGACGGTTTGCACCAACCGGAGGGGTTACTCTACACTGCACATGACCTGAGGGATTCCTGCACGTCCTGTTTTTGACAAGTCATAAAAAACAGCCCATACTGTAGGGACGGTCTGACAGAAAATTTGAGTGGTTTTGAAACCGTGACTTTTTCAAATTGCGGTATACCTTGAATCCAGAAACTGGCCCATGCCTACTAACCAATGAATGCTGGCGCTCAATAAACCTTCAAAACCTGTGGTGAGTGGGTGTATCTTGAACTGACCAATCAATGCTGGCCCTAAATGAGGCTTCAAAGCCAATGGTGGGAGGAAAATGTCAAGCCTCTATTGTCCCACCAATACGAGCCAGGCTTTTAACTCTAAACCCAGAAGTCAGTGTGTACAACACTGTTGACTCTGTCTGCTGATCACTGCCAATTGAACCTGGTCTCAGCTTCTTACAGATCCCCTCATCATAGTAATTTCTCTTCTAAGTTTTCAGCCACTGCATGTCATACTTGTTGTTTACAGTAGACGAAGTGTGAGCAGCTGTGGTAAGCAACAGCTTTGGCAGAAAAGACCCCCCCCATCTGTCAACACTGATAAGATGAAGGGAAAAATGACACTTCTTTGTCAACCAGACATGGCGCAGATGTGTAAAAGATGCAGATGCCATTTAATTACCCACAACAAGGAAACAGTGGCAAGTCACAGAACTAAAAATGAGCAGCGGTCAGCATGCCATCGCAGTCAGCCAGCACCTTTTTAAGCACACAGGTTACACAGCAGGCAAAGCCAGGAAGAAAGCTAATAGGAGAAGCTTATCAGAATATCAATGGTAAAGACATGACTTCACACAGGGTGACAAATATTACTGGCATAGACCCTTAAGGCTCTGAAACTGGGGATGTTCTGTCCTTTCAGTGACCCTCCAGCAGGCAAAAATGTAAATTAAAAGTTAATTCAGAGACAAACATGCATGTATTTATTCACTAACACACTCTTGTATTAACAGCATTTTTGCAACTATGAATTATGTTGTATTTAGTCTGCTATAGGAGAAACGTACCATACAAGCATAATTAAAATGGTTGACTAACAATCAATAACAATAATGCCATCGCTGTTCCCCTCACATAATTCACTTGCCTCTGTCAGACAGGTTTCACTGGGGGGTGAAGGCCGAGACCACATTTAACCAGCTGAAATAACTATTCACCTCTGAGCCCATCCTGTGTCACCCAGACCCCAGCCCCCCATTCCCAGTGGAGGTGCTGGGGCTGTCCTCTTATAACAGGGAGAGGATGGTAAGCTCAGTCTCTGTGCATGTTCTCCCACAAGTTTTTGCCCACTGGACAGCACTATGGGGTAGGTGATCATAAACTCCACTGGTGACCTGGTGCACCTTGGTGGAACTGGTGGCACTGGCTCCGGGGTGCTGGGCAACCCTTCCTGGTCTGGACCAACCATGAGAACCTGCTCACAATCCAGAACAGGTAGGCATTGTTTTGGAGTAGTTCATAGTTCATTTTTAACCTTACCTACTAGCTGGGGTCCAAAAATGTGAAGGCCAACCCCCCCTAGCTCCCACCAGTTCAATTCCAGCATCCCAGCATAATCACTCCCCACCACTGGGACAAAAAAACCATCATGAGCCAGGCCCAATGCACCAAGCCCAGTCCTACGAGGAGCCCTCCTGGGAAACATTATCTCCCAAACAGGCAGGCCTACCTAGAAATCCTCCAGGGGGACCATGCCTCCAACATCCAACGATTGATGGCCGCCTGTCCCATCTGTGCCAAAAACAGGCCAAATGATACACCATCCACTGGACAGCTGTTGCTGGTACCCTGATGCCCCTGGTCCTACCTTACCCTCGATTTTATCACTAGTCTTCCAGAATCCAAGAGTCTTCCTAACTGTTGTTGACTGCTTCTCCAAGGTGGCTTAGCTTATTTATCTGACTAAGACTACCGACTGCCCCCAAAACACCCCTGTTTCCCTCTAAAGAGCGTACTGTAGGTAACCCTTTTCCCAAGCGTTCATACAGTGGTGAACTGACAGTGTATTATGCTGATTCACTCCCCTGTTCTGTGATTAATCAGCACTATGTTTGATTCTTCATTCTCCTGTATGACTGTTCTCCACAACATCAGTGTATGAGTTAAGCTTTTCACTTTACCTTCATTTTTATGTTAATGCCATTCCTGTGGTTTAAGTGGTTCTGTTTGCTGTCCCAAACACAGTGATTCTTACAGTGATAATTAACAGTCAATATCTAAACAGTGATACTACACGTACACCAGTGAATCATTCCTGCAGTGTGATGGCCTCAGGTATCCAAGTAGCTTAGAAGGTCACGTCATACCTCTTGTTCATCACCTCATAAATGTGCCTCATAACCAGGTCACACTTCTCATACATCTGAGGTTAGGTGCCTCGTAACTTGGTCACATTTTACATACTCCGAGGTAAGGTTCACATTGCCAGATCATTATTAGAATGCTGGGTCACACTTTGCACGTCAGATACACCACAGCAATAAAGCAATAAATCACACATGCTTTTCAGAAGCATGATAAACAGGAGGATATCATTCACCTTACACCCCATTGCCTTCCACTATTTTCTTGTTGTCTGTAATGTGCAAGAGCATTATCTAAGAGGCCCGTAGTTTCATATCCTGTCAAAAACCTACTAATGGACTCTAGCTGTCAGATGAGGAGTAAGGTGCCAAGGGGCTTAGCAATCTGGCCATCACAATCATTCAAGCACAGAGTTTGCCTGGAGTAGACTAGCAGGAGAGGGATAATCACAATTAAGGTGAAACACAGAACTTTGGGTATTTCAAAGCCAATTTTGGAAGCTCTGTATCCTGCTGACCATTTGCAGGGCTGACTGTAAGTGGACAAAAACTTTTGCTTCTAAGCATTCAGAAAACATCAGTGTTTGGCATACCACCAGGTTATTATACAAGAATTGTTAAAGATGGTGCAAATCCTTGAGAGAACAGTTGACTAGAGAGGGCATTTCCTGGACAAAATGTGTGTGATAGCTAGTTGCATTAAATGCAACGGGAAGTGGTAGAATGGAGGGATGAAAAAGAAAGAAAGAAAGGAAAGAAGGAGGAGCAGAGAAAAGATTATGTAGTAGTTATATAAGGTGTGCTTTGTTTCAGCAGTTGAAGCAGCACTGCTTGTTTGAACCACGCCCCATATGCCAATTGCCCCAGAAGTGACTATCGCAGTACTAGGAAGGATGGAGGAAGTGCTGTACTTTTGCCGCAGAATAAATATACCAAGTTTAGTACTCTAGATTAAAAGATGAAAAAGCAATAACATCAATGGGTTCTAATGGGAGGATGGAGGGACGAATTAATGAAAAGAAGGGTGAGGGATGAGTGCCATCAGTATGAAAGTAAAGTGCTGTACTTTTGCTGTAGAATACATATACCAAGTTTCGTGACTCATAATTTGTCTATAAGATGTCTATAAGATTCCTATAGTATGAGGATGGTGGGATGAACAAAGAAAGAAAGAAGATGTGATAGAGGTATAAAAAGAGGTGGAGGGCTTTGTAGTATTGTCCAGGACATGTGTAGTAAATTTGGAGGTATTATTTTGAAAATTGACCATATGGGAGGAGTTTGAAAAATTTACCATTCAAAGTGAGAGAAATATCCAAAAGAAAAATATAAGCACCCTTCTCCTCAATTGGCCGAACATTTTACAGTTAGAACGAAGTTTCTAGCACAAAAACTGTAGGAGTCAGGTGCCAAAAAAGTGGGAAGAATAACAAATATGTGAGAACATACTGTGACTCCTGTAACCAGCAATCACACAATAAGAATGTGAAAGAACATACTGTGATTGGTGTAACCAGCAATCACCCAATTACAGCTGATGGGCTACATGTTATGACTGCTGTTAATATTCCAGCACATGTGAATACCAGCACTGCACTTAGACGGTACAGCAACATCTCCAGGTATAAAAATGCACTCCCTGAAAGACATTTTATTACTGCTAAAGATATTAATTTCACTAAGTTCTTCCAAATTTTCACCAACCTGTTTCCTGCCCCATCAGGGACACCAACACTTTAGACCCCAATCACAGACACTTACGGCTCCCTGCCATGTCAGCACCTTGACTAATCAAAGCACCTCTCTATGAGACTTCCTGCTTACACGCATAGGCTGAGACATATGGAGCTGGTGATGAGAATGGTGCAGTGTTGGACTCAGGAAATGGAGTGAAAACTCCCGGACTGTTTTGATTCTGTGGACAGGGCCATGTTCAGATTCCTCTCCTGTTTTTCCAAAAGAAAAAACCTTGTTTACGAGAGAGTATTTACAAATATTCTTCCAAATTAAAAAAAAAAAAAAAAAAAACACTATATTTTGCCAAAAGCCATTCCCTTTCTCACTCTCACTTGCTGAGGGGTGTTAAATATATTTTTCAAGCAAGGCAAGGCAGAGCATCAAGGTCTGAATATCACAGATCTTGACATCTCTTTTCATTTTATCAAGCCATTTTTCTCAGTGGGGATTTTTTGATGGAATATGCATGCTTTCTCTGTAGGTCTGCATGTGGCTTCCCCATCAAATATGCAGCACCCTCATGATTTAACACTCATAGTGCCAGCATGTGACAAACCAGATTCTACCACCCTTTTAAACAGCCACAATACAGCTGTTTTAGATGGGTGAGATGACCTATATAAAAAAACTCTGAGCATTTTTGGTCACAATTTTCAACAGTACATCTGAAAACTTGCTGTGTGTGCTTTGAGCTTGCTAACAAGGACTCTGTAGTATGAATTTTTTGCACTGCTATGATACTCCAGTTTCATTGTCTCTGTGGATGACTTCTAAAAATTCAGCACTTTCATCGTTGCTCATCAAATCCATCTCCATGCAATAGCAGGGGAATTTCTGATGCATCGATCTAATCAGACTGAAAAAAGGCAAACTCGATATCTTCCACTGCTTCCAAGTTGCAGTTCAGGTGGAGCACAACTGTCCGACTTGACCACTAACTTTTGACTTTTCCTGTGAGGCAGCAGGCATCTGAAACAAGCCCAATGTCTTCTGTGTCTGTGTTTTGTGAATCCTATGGCATGTAGTGTGGACTGTCCTACCAACACTGCAAATACATTTACTTGTCAGAAATGTTTAATTATTGAGAAGCCGGAGGACAGGATTCAAACACTGGAGTGGAATATTAGCACTAGACATTACGCAGACAAAGCTTTTTTATTTTAATTCGGCACTCAACACCGTGAAGTCACTGTTCTGAAAGTAAGTTAGTTCACTTGGTGTATTAAATAAGTCTTCTGTTAAAAGCCCTGCAGGACAGCGGCCAATGCCTTAATATACAGTACCATGCATGTGCGGGGGAAGTTTCTGCCAGTCATTGTTTGGCAGGACAGAGCTCTCTCTGTGAGACATTCTCCTGTCTCCCATAATTTGCTTTGTAATTGGCATGGCTGTATATGCACGGTGTCTTTTAATTTGCCTCTGTACAAACATAACTCTAATCGAGAAGATTCTAGCAGCACAGTGTACTGTCATTGTGCCCTAAACTGGTGTGCCTGTAAAGGGGCAGTACAGACCAGTGTATACAGGGAATGAAAGTTATCCTTGGCAGCTGTACACGGACATCGACAGCACTCACCAACAACTCTGAGGGTCAGCAGCAGAGGTATCAAAGAGGCCAGCGATGTCATTCTGAAGACTGCAGGAATATCCTCTTCAAGCACAGCACTGAAGTGGCAAAACAAACAATCCTGATGTGCTTGCCAAATGTGAAATAAAAAAATATAATTATAATCAGCTTAAAACAATATTTAATCTATTTATCGTATCTCGCATTTGCGTCTGTATGTTTACATGCACTCTCCTCGCAAAATAAACAGGTTCAGTTGCAACCAGCTTGCCTGTTTGGCACTCACGTTCCAGCTAAGTTAAACCTGTTACTACCATACTTCTCCAGAAGATGCTACTCAAAAATTGTTGATTTGCTCTAGTTTTCAAGATATGAAACAAGGCTATTTCATATCACCCAAGGCATGGGGGTGTGGTAGGTTAAACCAAGAAATGGCAAACTGTTTATAAAATAAAAAACATATTAATAAGTCTATGTCTGGATTTGTACTGTACTTGATTTAAAGGCAAAATCGCAGTAAATGATATCGCAGACATTTTATATGCCTTTGAGGAAATGAATAGAGACAGACAGGCACCCTCTCTGTCACTGAAACAGAGGTAAGTCAGAAGAGTGGAAATTGTAGCAAAACACAATCAAGATTTCAGTTAAGGACATTTCAGGTTGTGGTGACCCTCGCCACTGAATATCTGAATTGTATGGCACGAATTTAGATATCTGCATGATACCTCCTACGAGCAGCTTGAACTTCTAGTTTGGTACTGGTGCCGTTTTGAGGCCAGCTGAATGGCCATGAAACCCTGGTATGGCAGTAGGTTTCACAGGCCGCAGCAACTACTCTTCAAGTTGAGGATGAACGGGGGATTAACTTACATCACCATACTTTAGCCATATAATTGAGAATATTTACACATTTCATCTTAATGTTCTTTGTTAATAATACATGACGTTGCAGCAATGGAGAAAAGGTATTAAGCCCAATGGCGCCCGTCAGTGCTGGCAGACTGGTGCCAAAGAATGACAAGAGGTGTTCCCTTTAATGAATGCAAGAGAAAAGCCATGAAACATCGCCTGTTTTGGCATTTATTACACAATGCATTTTAACAAATTATGGTACATTATATTTTTAAAAATAGTTCTATATAAGTACTAAAATAATCTGATGCACAGAAACCAAGAAAACTCAAAAGCTTAGAAAGTTAGGAGTACAACAAACGTACTTGTACCACAATTGTTTAAACTCTAATTACTACAAAATATACATACAATTAAAACATAAAAGCTTGACTATCTGAAAAACAGCAGCCAGTCAGCTGTTTTAATTCAGCACATGAAAATTAATAAATGACAGAATACAAAACATTTTATGTTGGAAGCAGACGACTTCTGAAAGACCGTACAACAGTGTAACTTAGACTCAGGAAAGCTACTAAAAAAAGTATATTTAGAATGCTAACCCTTGGGATCAATGTGACCCATAAATTGATGATAACGATGTTAATACACATTAAACATTTCATGGTGAGCTGGTTTCATATAATCTGATCTGAGTTTTATAAGAATGAATTCCTGTGTTATGGAAAAAGGATGAAATCTAAAGTTTGTCTGATTGCTCGATATGTGATTTTATGATTTAAAGGGGGAAAATTACAGAGGTAGGAATGAGTCAATACCTATTAATGTAATAAAAAAGTGCTGAGTCCTGACCTTCAAATCAAATCATGTCAGTATACTTAGGCAAGCAAGTCAAGTCATATCCAGTAGCCCACAAGTAGAAAAACCTTCATGTTGTCTTAAATTAAACAATACAATATGATGTATGCCACTACTGTTTTGCGTGATGATTTGGACTTGGATGTGAAAAATATATAGACCTATATATTTTTACATTCAATTGTGAACAGAATCCAAAGGGGACAAAAAGCCATACAAAAGAGCTACAATTAGCATTTATAGTATCTTGCAAAACTATGCAACCCCTTACAATTATTACATTTGCAAAAATTACAGAAGTTACACTGACATATTCTTCCTGTCGGTATTTTTATTGCAAACTCAGTCTCCAACAGCAAAGTCAAAATCAATTAATTTTCAGCAAATCTTTAAAAAAAAAAAAAATCAAAAGTTGAAAGCTGCTTTTTTATGTGGTGTTAAAATTTGGTATCAAAATTTGCAGTAAATATTCGGGCTAACTAGGAGACCTTCACTAGAACGAATGACACATTCTAGGCTATTGGTTGCAACAATGCCATGGAACATGTGTAAGATTGCATAGTGCGTGTGCCTAAATGGAATGCGGAATCTGTTTATGGACCCCGTGGTCACTTTACAGGGTATCCATACATGGTATCAAAGTAGAACCTACTTTGTCTCCTGAAGTTCTTTGAGGGTTTGCAATTATTAAAAGGGTGTAAAAGTTTTGCGACAGAAGTGCTGTTGACTGGATGTTTTTGTTTATTGTGCTATTCTCCGTAAACTCTATACACTGCAGTGTAATAATCACAGGAAGATGGCTGTCTCACAGATGCTAGAACGACAACATCTGGCACCATCATACCATGTTTAAAATCACTTAGCTCACATTTTAGCTGTTCTTATGTTTACCCACAGAGAAATTAAAGCTCTCTAGCATCATATTCTGAATGTATTGCATTAATATATATTTCACTGTTTGAAGGAGCAGGCTGTTTGTATTAAATAGCAGATGTACGTAATAAAGTGGCCACTAAGTGTATGTCTAATTTAAAGGCATGCTGTAGAAATAAGGACAATGTTTGCCTACTGTGTGTGCAATGAAGTGAAAAATAAAGTCCATCCTCTTTAAAGTCTATGATCTTACATATCAGGGCATAAATAAACACAATAAATTTCACTGTCATTATTTATTAAAAAAAGTGTACTCTTACTGCTTCCACAGCTACCTGCTGCTAACCAAATACACTTAACTGATTATCAAGAAGTGGGACCTCTTCTATAACATCTACATGAAAGTTTGTGTTACTGTGCTTTCTCAATAACATTGACACATTTCTCACAACTCCGCCCTTGCTGGTCCCAAGCCCGGATGTGAAAGGAGGAGGGTTGGGCGTGGGGCCAGGTACCCCACCCTGTAGAAAAAACCCAGCTCCAGAAACGCCAACAAGAAGAAATCTAGACACCTCAGCCCTGGGAAGAGATGGGTCTTCATCAAGAAGACTTATGACGCCTTGTGGTGAAAACCGGAAAACTCTGGAACCCACAAGGCCGAATATCCTTCTTATGACTGGGGCAGCCAACATTGGAACATGGAATGTGAGGATCATGTTTGTAACAGGAAAGACCTCACAAGTAGCAGCAGAAATTAACAACTATAAATTATGTTTGCTTGGTATCAGTGAGACCAGATAGACACAGTCCAGACAGAAGAGACTGACCACAGGAGAGATGCTGTTGTACTCTGGACATGAAGAGGACAATCTCCCCCATTCCCACGGAGTAGCACTGATGTTGTCCAAAGCAGCAGAGAAAGCTCTCATTGGCTGGGAAGCCCATGGCTCAAGAATCATCACGGCGTCCTTCAGAACCAAGAAGAAAATCAACATGAATGTTATCCAGTGATATGCTCCAATGAATGACAGTGAAGAAGCTGACAAAAGAGGAGTTTTACAACAGACTGCAATTCATAGTAGAGAAATACCCAGAGAGGGGCATTAACATCATCATGGGGAACTTCAATGCCAAGACTGGAAGTAACAACACCGGGTATGAAGACATTATGGAAGGTCATGGACTTGGGGACATGAATGAGAATGGTGAGAGACTTGCCAACTTTTGCACCTTGAACAACCTAGTCATTGGTGGCAGTGTATTCCCCCACAAGAGAATACACAAGGCAACTTGGGTATCACCAGACCACTCAACAGAGAACCAAATAGATCATATCTGTATTGCCAAGAAGTTTAGAAGGTCCCTGCAGGATGTGAGAGTGAAGAGAGGAGTAGACGTGGCCTCTGACCACCATCTTCTCGTGGCCAGACTGAAGCTGAAACTGAAGAAGAACTGGATGGCAGCAACAACATCACGCCAGAAGTACAACACAGGACTCCTGAGGGACATAAAGAAGTTGGAAGAGTACAGAATAACCCTGAACAATAAATTTCAAGTCCTGCAAGAATTGATGGAAGATGAGGAGACCATCGAGAGCACATGGAAAAAGTTCAAAGATACAGTGACAACAACATGCCAGGAAGTGCTACGCCCCAAGAAATACCAGCACAAGGACTGGATTTCGCCTGATAGCTTACGTAAGATCCAGGAAAGAAAGGAAAAGAAGGCCACAGTGAACAACAGATGTACAAGAAAAGAGAAGGCAAAAGCGCAGGAAGAGTATACAGTAGCAAGAAGGGTTACCAAGAAAAGCATCCAAGCAGACAAACGGAAATATGTAGAAAACCTGGCAACAGAAGCAGAAGAAGCAGCAAGAGATGGGAATATGAAAGAACTGTACAACATTACCAAGAAGCTGTCAGGAAAGTTCAGCAGGCCAGAGAGATCAGTCAGAGACAGAGAAGGAAGAACAATCATAGGTGACGAACATCAAAGGAACAGATGGGTGGAGCACTTTAAAGAACTCCTTAAGAGACCAGTATCACAAAATCCACCTGACATTCAGGAGGCGGATACCGACCTACAAATAGACTGTAGCAAGCCAACAGGAGAAGAAATCAAGAACGCCATCAAGCAGCTAAAGAACGGAAAGGCAGCAGGACCAGACAACATTCCAGCAGAGGCACTCAAAGCAGACCTAGATATCATAGTGGAGATGCTCTACCCCCTCTTCAACAAGGTCTGGGAAGAAGAACGAGTGCCGTCATATTGGAAAGAGGGATATATCATCAAACTTCTGAAGAAAGGTGACCTCAGCAATTGCATTAACTGCAGAGGGATCACTCTTCTGTCCATACCAGCGAAGGTGCTAAAGAGTTATTTTGAACAGGACGAAGGACCAAGTTGACACTCAACTACGTGACCAGCAAGCTGGCTTTCGCAAGGATAGATCCTGCACAGACCATATAGCAACATTGTATATCATTGTTGAGCAGTTGATGTAATGGAACTCCTCCCTGTATGTCAACTTTGTCGATTATGAGAAGGCCTTTGATAGTGTGGCTAGGGAGACCCTCTGGAAACTCCTCCAGCATTACGGTGTGCCAGCCAAGTTTGTCAACATCATTAGGAACTCGTATAAGGGACTGACATGCAAAGTAGTTCATGGAGGGCAACAGACAGAGGCATTCAAAGTGAAAACAGGTGTCAGACAAGGCTGTTGTCGCCCTTCCTCTTCCTGCTTGCAATTGACTGGATTATGAAGACAACCACCGTGCAGAGAAGGAACGGGATCCAGTGGACACCTTGGACACAGCTGGATGACCTTTACTATGCTGATGATTTGGCCCTATTGTCGCATACACAGCAGCAGATGCAAGAGAAGACAAATAACGTGGCAGCCACCTCTGTACAAACTGGGCTCAGCATACACAAAAGAAAGAGCAAAATCCTCAAAGTGAACACAAACGACTCCAACCCAATCACACTGGAGGCTGAGGCGCTAGAAGAGGTGGAAGCCTTTACCTACCTGGGCAGCATTATCGACGAGCAAGGTGGAACGGATGCTGATGTGAAAGCCAGAATCAGCAAGGCAAGGGCTGCATTCTTGCAGCTGAAGAACATCTGGAGTTCTAAGGAACTGTCAAAACACACCAAACTCAGGCTATTCAACACCAACGTCAAGACAGTTCTATTTTATGGAGCAGAGACTTGGAGAACATCTGTGACAACAATCAAGAAAGTGCAAGTCTTCATCAACAACTGCCTAAGGAAGATCCTCCAGATATGCTGGCCTGACACCATCAGCAATGACAAACTTAGGAAGAAGACAAACCAGCTCCCTGTAGAAGATGAGATAATGAAGAGACGATGGGGCTGGATTGGACATACTCTCCGCAATCCTGCAACCAACATCAGCAGACAAGCCCTAACGTGGAACCCTCAAGAGAAAAGGAAAAGAGGAAGGCCAAAAAACACCTGGCGCCGAGACCTTGAGGCAGACATTAAGACAACGGGGTTCACTTGGAACCTGTTGGAGAAGACAGCCCAGGACAGAGATGTCTGGAGATCCCTTGTGGGAGGCCTATGCTCCAAGTGGAGTACCAGTCGAAAGTGAAGTGAAGTGAGTCTTCACATTCTAATAATTCTAATTCACATTTCAATACTCATGCCTCACAAGCTACTGTAGTGTGAGGTATGAGTATTAAATCATTAAATCAATTCACGAGTAAAGTTACTTTCTTCTGAAAAAAATAAAACAAAGACATTATTATGGAATGATATCTGTGCCACTACAATTTGAATCTGAAATTAAATTTTGAAGGCATTTCATTCATATTCTTCAATCTGTGCACTTTGTGAAAGAGAATGGTTACTCCTGTCTGTGTGTCCATATCATTTGCTTACTATTTGATGGTTACATTCAGTCAATTTCTCTATTGTTCCACTGTATTTTCTTTTTTTTTGTGTGCATATTTGCCTCTGTTTCGTGTTTGACACGGAATTGTTTGAATATTTGATTTTTTCACATTCTGAACATATTTTTCATTTTTGTACTGGATACAAATACATTGTACAATTTTTGATAGAAAAATGCAACACATTTTGTTTTAGTGTTAAAGTGATAATCATAGAGACAGCATTTTAGTGATTGACCAATGTTTTGTTTTGATGGATATGCTTAATGTTTTGAGGCTGTTTTGCGAAATGCATACATTTAGAGTTCTAAGAACAGCATCTCTGGTATGAGAAATGAGTCAAAGCGATTGAGAAATACCAAGCCATGAAGAAAAGACATCATCAATCATGCAGCCCTTTAATCTGAGATGGCCTACAAGGCCAATCAATGTGAAATACACTATATTTAGAACACTAAGGATTATTCCCAAGCAGATAACATTTAAGACAGCTGCCAGTCTCCTGGGCCAGAAAAACCTAAACTTTCTTAAACAGAACAACAGAGAATCCAAGATTCTCTAAGAATTCCCTAAGTCTCCCTAATTATACCTCTTCTACAATACTAGACCTGTGCCTCCTTTGAAAGTTAAAAACCCTTGTGTTCAGAGAGATCTGAAAATGAGGATTTGTAATAAAGCATAAACCATAAACGTGGTCCAGCTCTCTAGCAAAGGCACCTGAACAAGAAACACTTACAAAGGGCTTGATACGAATGCTACACAAACACATTCACTAGGCAGGAAAGAATACTATGAAAAATAAAGCAAGTGAGAGATTGAATTTAAACTCCGTTTCCACAGTAGAACAAAAGACAGGTTTGTCCATTTTACATGCCATTGCGACCCTGTGTATTATACGTACTTTCTACAAAAGTAACTAAAAAAAAAACTTTTGAAAATGTGATACTATATATATATATCATTTTATCCACACATCCTTTGTGCTTTATGACAGAACAATGAAGGTACTAAATGCTATGAACTATTCAAAATATTACTCAGTGCTAACCGATAGTCAGCAATTAAGATACTATTCTAAATATCACTCAGTACTAACCTGTAGTCAGCAATTAAGATAGACCAATAGACAAAAACAGTGCTACTACAAGTCCAAGATGGACCCCAGAAGATCCCCTTAACCCAAATGACCTCAGTGAACATTCATACACGTAAAACATTTGAATGGTTAAAAACAAAACTTTTACAAGTCAGTTTGAATGATCAGCAGCTACATTATTTATTTTAATATCAGGCTTGCACTTTGACTTTCATCTATCCATCTTCGAACTGCTTTTCCTGGTCAGACTTCCAGAGGGGGAACTGGAGCCACCCCCAGACAGCAAAAGCTACAATGCTGGGGTAGAGTATGAATGTGTGTGTATGTGCCAGTCCATTACAGGCCACATACAGTCATACTCTGACTCCAAATCGTGGGTGGAAAGCCACTGACACGGGGAGAAGATGAAAGCTGCATACCTACAGAGCAGAAGTAGGATTTGAGCCAGCAAGCCCAAAGGAACATGGCAACATGTTAACCACTGAGCCACCATGCCATCATCATGCTAATTTAAAAATAATGAATCACCTCGAAATGTTGGTTCCGTCCCAGTAATCTTCCCAAGCCACACACCTATTAAATGTGGAAAATGTAATTCGGACATCAATAGAGCATCATACTATTACACACTTCATGCATTCCATTCCAAAACTGCAAATGTAATGTGACACATTTACTTCTGATGTATCTTTTCTTGTGTTACTAGTCAGTCACACGTCAGTGTTAAAGCGAGGTCTATTTTATGTATAGCTACAATGCCTGTAAATAGACGCATAGTTTTTTAAAAGCTCTGGTGCCACAGCAATATTTTATATAAATTTCATCTGAAATTACAATGATATTACAGGTCCATTTTCATTTATTGCATAGCGCTGTTATTTTACAAATCATAACTGTCAAAGGCACCACTGAAAAGCAGCTGTGGTTTTACAATCAGCCCATACTATAAGCCAAAAAATCTGTACAATAAATATTAAACAAAACCATAAGTCTCTAAAGAATAATGTACAAGATTGTTTCAATACCATTTTGAAAAACAACAACAGTATAAAATATATTGCCTTATCAATTATGCTTATCGAACTTTAAAGTTGCAGAATGAACTGTCTGACCTAACTTTTGTGTCTGATAATGATTTTTTTTTCTAAAATTGGTACTAATATCAAAGATTATATCAAAGGTATATTTTATCAAAAATTGTTTCACATGTATTTAAATCAACATTTCGTATTTCAATTTCAACATATTATCGACGACTGAATAGTTTAAATTTTGTAAAGAAAAGCAAACATTTAATGCAAGAAAATGTACACCAAGTAATTTGTCAGTTGGTTGAATGGCTGAACGAAAAAGATTTGTGAAGCCTACTTTACCTTACCTTAAACTGACTAAGGGGGGGCTTAGCAGACACCACACTTACATCCATCATGATACGTTAGATCTACTGGCGCCAAAGATGGAAATAAGTGAATCCATCGGTGGAGCTACTAGCATTTAGAGCAAGGCACCCTCATTAGACTGCCCACGTCCCAAAGGTTATTTTTCCCTGCTTTTGTCCTAAAATCTTTCATGTGAACGCATGATGGCTACAGACACAATGCAGTGCACAGTACTGTCCTTACCGATGCTGCCATTCGTGCTGACCCGAGCCGACCGCTCATATTATCGAGCCGACGTTACATTCGCTAGAAGCAAACGCTTTTATTTAAAGAAACGATCATATTTATTTTTGTTGTAAACCTTAACTTTGTGAACAGCTAGACATTTTATGATATACTACCAACTGATAATTTAGACTTTAGTGAGCATTTTCATGATTCAGTGACGTTCGAAAACTAGGTAAAGTTACCGATTTGGTCTGTTTACTACGCCGGGTGCATTTTTGTTACTCTTCACTTTACAACGGAAAGTCCCGTTTTCTAGCAAGTTTGTTTCACCAGCCGAAGGCCCTGATCTCGCGATTTCGAGGAAAAACATTGCTTCTGATATTTTAAAGACAAACCTAAAGATATATACTTACCATGCCAGGAAAACACACTTTACACCCTCCCGTAAATCACCAGTTAAACGGAGGATGAATTTAGAGATCAAATACATACAGCATGGACACTCCGGGAGTTATTATTCCAATCTAGAATGTGTCGTTTTTTCTGGCCGTTTTAATACCTAAAAAACTAAAAAAAAATATACTTCTCTTTCAGGCCGTCCCTAGAACTCGCACGATGTCGCCATAATGACCGCCCTACCGTGTACTATGTGACCCTCTGTCCTATGTGATGTCACAGAGAGTGGAAGGGGCTTCGGCTCAGTCACAAAATAATCTCACCCCACCCAAATCACGGGAGAAAATCACAATTTCACTGCTTTTTAAATTCCGGGTGTCCAAATAGACTAATCACGGAGATGTGGGATGTAACGTTAATAGAAAGTGTTCTGCCACTGCCTAATAGGTTATTTTATAAGTAAATATTCCTGATGTAAACCAATTTTCAAAGTTATATAAAGTCTGTGAGCATTACAAAACAAATCTTACCATGGTAATTTAAAACATGCTCTGAAATAGATTATGCCAAATTATCTTGTATCGGTCTTGTATTTCAAATTGAATAGTACTTCGGGAAGGCTGTAGATAAAAAAAAAAACAAGTACATTACAGTTCTAAAACTGATAAATATTGTAACTGTGGGCAAATAAGTCCCACAAAATTAAGCGTCTTTGATAGTTTACATGATCAAATTATTAATTCTTTTAGAAGCTTTAAAATGTATTTAACTCCCATTTGGGACATGTGTTTAATGTCTTTTGAATTACACAAATCAATGACCTGCATATTAATGCCCACATTGATCAGTTTGACCTATAATCTGATGTTTCCATTTTTCAGATATTACCTGTGACAATACATCAAGCGATAACATCAAAGCTGTACCTTTGAACTTACTATGTTTGTTGCCCCATTACCAGAAGATGATCTAGTTCGGGAATTAGTAGCATTAATGCAGCAATAATGATAACAACCAATGTGAAATAGACAAAAATTAAAAAAAAAAAAAAGTTTCAGTAAGGGGGCATGTTGGTTCAGTGGGGAACACTCCAACCGCACATTCCTGCAAGGCTGGGCATTTATCTTATTGTTAGCATTGTCAGATACATGGACATCCAATTCTCCACCTCTTTCTCCTGGTCTCTCAATAACAGCTGCACCCACAAGATGACAGAGACGGTTCTTCCTGAGGAAGCTACAGAGTTTGGGAGTGGTAAATGTAATGCTAACAAAATATTCTGCTGCACCATCAAGAGCATGAAGCATCAAGAGCATCAAACTGCTACAAAGAAGTATCAGGATAGCCTTAAATAATTGGTGGCTCAGACGAAATTTCATCAGCTCCAATAAATGTACAGTACCCACTGTCATGCTGGATGGCAGCCACCCCCACTCGTACCCTCTTCACACCATGCGGTATTCAAAAGTTTCTACTCAAGATGGGGATGAACGCTACCCCGTCGTTGACTCTGCATTGTGTAAAAGAAACAGGTCAGGAGACCAAATAGGTTCTAAAACAAAATTTTACTGAAGCTTCAGGGTACTCTCAAAGATCATGAGAAGTGCCCCGAACAACGGGTTACAATAATTGAAATAGTGAGTTACACGTCAACATTCGCGTAAGCATAACCATAACAACTTGGGTGGGGAAACGGCCATTGTTGAGGCAGGCTTGTTTTGTTCTATTGCAATTGGCTATCTGTCTTGCCAAATCAGGTTCCACCTGTGTTTATCTGTTACATACATGGCAATCTTCATCCTAATTGGTCACCCCAATCGTGCTGCTTTGCAGATATTATCAATCTACTTCCTCATGACATCATCAACTACGTTCCATGCAATGGATTGATACTTTTACAGAGTTAACTTCATCCTACTATATTGATCATAATATATATATATATATATATAAGCTAACAGTCCACTCATCACAAAACAAAGTACTACCTAATAAGCAATCTTAAATCATAATAAGTAACCACACAGAATAACAATTTTTCTTCAGCATAACATTCAACTGGGCTTATAACAATAATATCTTAAACTTGTTCTCCCCCTTCCCATATCTTCATGCCCCCTAACCTACAAACCTGCTCTGAACCTCTCAGTCTTGCAACTATCGAGGCCTCATCACAGGCTTCCTGTCTTCACCACAATCTGATACCTGCCCTCTTGTTCAACTATGTGCTGCACAAAGAGATTAATACTTTTGCATAGTCAATTCCATTCTAATACATTGATTATCCTGCAGAAGCTTTATCATGCTCAGAAGGTTGCAACTCTAATCTTCAAAATTCACACACAGCTTTTCAGACACAGCTAGACTAGATTTAAATAGGGCAGCAACACTGCCACCTCAACAAATAGGATGCATGTGGATTCTCATATCTTCTAAAGTCTAAATACTTTGACTCTATGAAATTCTGTTTATTATAACTTATTGTAAAACTTTAAACTGGACATAACATTTTCATGCATTCCATCACTGTTGCACTGTTTAACTTTTTTTTTACTACTACTTTCAGCTGCTCCCATCAGGGGTCGCCACAGCGGATCGACTGTCTCTATCTCCCCCTGTCCTCTGCATCTTGCTCAGTCACCCCAACCACCTGCATGTCCTCTCTCACTACATCCATAAACCTCCTCTTTGGCCTTCCTCTTCCTCTTGCCTAGCAGCTCCATCCTCAGCATCCTTCTCCCAATATACCCAGCATCTGTCCTCTGCACATGTCCAAACCAACGCAATCTTGCCTCTCTGACTTTGTCTCCAGACCGTCCAACCTGAGCTGACCCTCTAATATACTCATTCCTAATCCTGTCCATCCTCGTCACACCCAATGCAAATCTGAACATCTTTAACTCTGCCACCTCCGCTTCCTGTCTTTTCGTCAGTGCCACCATCTCCCGCCCATATAGCATAGCTGGTCTCAGTACCATCTTGTTGACCATCCCTTTCACTCTAACTGGTACCTGTCTGTCACAAATCACTCCCAACACTCTTCACCCACTCCACCCTGCCTGCACTCTCTTCTTCACCTCCTTTCCACACTCCCCGTTACTCTGAACTGTTGACCCCAAGTATTTAAACTCATCCACTTTCGCCAGCTGTACTCCCTGCATCCTCACCATTCTATTGTCCTCTCTCTCATTCACACACATGTATTCTGTTTTAGTCCTACTGACCTTTATTCCTCTCCTCTCTAGAGAATACCTCCACCTCTCCAGGGTCTCTTCAACCTGCTCCCTACTCTCACTACAGATCATGATGTCATCCAGAAACATCATACTCCACAGGGCTCCTGTCTGATCTCGTCTGTCAACCTGGCCATCACCATTGCAAATAAGAAAGGGCTTAGAGCTGATCCTTAATGTAATTCCACCTCTACCTTGAATGCATCCATCACTCCTACCGCAGACCTCACCACTGTCACACTGCCCTCATACATATCCTGT